>CBVK0100572485.1:0-19277 GCA_900067695.1 Picea abies
GCTCTTGGATTGGTGGAAAAGGTTTGGTTTGAACCCAAGCGCTATTCACCTAGATGTCATTGATACTGCAAGAATGTTCATGTTCCCACACAGAAATTTCCCAAATATTGTATATAATCTCGAGCAAATTTCTGAAAATGATTATAAAATGTTTTTTGTCAGAGAAAGGCATCCTTGGGTCATCAGGACACGATATGTTCTACAACAAGACGAAGATAGTGATGAAGATTCTGAAATGTATAGAGAGATCTACACCCAACATTGGGACCCAGATCACTTTCGGCATTTTCATGATCAACCAGTAGAATGATGATTCTTGTCTTACTGGCAGACAAGTGATACCAGTCAGTTTCTGTGGGTTGACGATACCAACCTCCACAGTGTAACTCTTGACCATTCATGTCTAAATGGCCGACAATGGTGTCATTCGGGTTTAGTGGGTTGCCATAACCAATATCCACTTTGTAACAATGAGTACCTTAGTGTAATAATAGGCATCTTGGAAACTTGGAAACTTGGAGCACTTCTCCAACTTTTGGCGTGGTTTGACCCGCATTTCCAAGATTCCTCTATACGTGTCATCTTATGTTTGTCTTATGGTCGGGGAATCTTGCACGACTACCCCATCAGATCTACTATTGAATCTACTTTTCTTAGTGGAGAATAAAGGTTTTGATTTGGTCGGAAGAATCTTGCACAATTGCTACCGCCAAATCCATAAAGCAGATTTAGTGGAGAACATGTAGGGTCCAAAGTCATGTCAAGTCTCATCATCAAAATGATTCCCTTCTCCAAAAATTTGTATATAAGGAGAGGAGGAGCTCATTCTCGGAGAGGAGTTTTTTAGAGTTCAAGTCAGTGAGTCAATCCGAGTCTTTCTAAAGCTCCCTTCTGTCTGAGCTTTTGAGTCATTATGTACATGCAAGTTTGCATAAGTTTGTAAGTGTGTGAGCGAGTAAGAGCATTCTGCTCATTTGTAATACCTTGGCATCAGAGCTTCAAGCTCTCTGTTTTTAATATAAAGACTTCCGCAAGCATATTATGTAATTTGCAACTAGTCTAGGAATGCCTCTTACTTGCTCAAAATGTTTATTCACATAAAACCAATAGCAATTCCAAGGACTAGTAGATTCTTTGATCAGTTCTTTTTTGATGAGACCCTTTATCTCTTCTGCACACAATTTTTGATATTCAATATTCATGGGAATGGCTATACTTCTGCATGGTTTCCCTATATAGTCTTCTTTGTACTACAAAATACTTAAGTAACAGACCTAGCCAGACAAATGATTCTTTTGAGAAAAGAAGTTACTGATTTAAAAAAAAAATTAAGAAAGCTAGAAGAAGAGTCTGAAGATAGTTATAAAGTAGACTCTTGGGCCAGGCAGGAAATTAGAGCAATCCGAGATCAGATATATTCCAAACCTCCACCTTTGGAGGATGTACCTTATGAAGAAAGGCCTAAATTATCAGCTTAGTTCCAAGGACTAGCAACAATGAAGATTATGCCTATTAGATTTCAGAAGTACCAGGTAAAGATTAAAGTCGAAATTAATTCTGAAATCTTCTTCTTAAATGCACTATTAGATACAGGCTCATATATGAACTTAGTGCATAAAGACTTGATTCCCCATAAGCACTGGTTTCCTAGTAGCTACTCTACTATAGGTCTGGGGAATATCTCTACAAATATGGACTTTGAAATTCCCAAAGGAATTTTATTGTTTGATGACTATGCTTTAGGAATGAAATTCCTATTAGCAGAATTACCAGTTGATTGCATCCTAGGAACACCTTTCCTATCTGCAGTAGAGCCACATGGCTCCTCTCAAACTTCTAGTGGTGACCCTGGATATTTCATCACTTTACCAAGTATCAATGGCCATCCACCAAAAAGAAAAACTTTGGCTTTTATCTCTAAATCACATGCTCAGATTGCATATTGTTCAAAGAGTATGATGATAATTAATACTCGAGATGATTATAGAAATGCTCCAGTCATAGAATATTTAGATGATAATACTGGTTGGCAGACATATTGTGAAAATTGGGCACCTCAATGGCAGTTGAGATGGTCTGAAGGTGTAGAGTTCAGGTTACCGGGCTTTTCAAGAAATGCCAGCATTCATGTTATCCCGCCTCAACACATAATAGGCCAGATGCATCAAGCATCCACCATTGCAGCCCGACATAAGCTGGTAGAAATGGGAGACTTAACCAGAACCAGATCTGCAAACAAAAACTAGTTTTGTCAATAGACACAAACATGGAACCAAACTCCAGCTTGGAATTTCTTTCAAATTAACAGAATGAGAGATTTACAGTCTTGGCCACATCAAGATCCAAATGAAAGACTGTTTGAAATAAATTATTTTCAGTATAGAGCAATGTGGGATAATGTTTGTTTATGGACTGACAGGTATAGATATTATTATTGTATGATCAAATTTGTTGTGCAGTTCTCTTCCCTTCCTGAACCAGATTGGCTCTTGGATTGGTGGAAAAGGTTTGGTTTGAACCCAAGTGTTATTCACCCATATGTCATTAATACTGCAAGAATGTTCATTTCTCTGGCTAGGTCTGTTACTGAAGTATTTTGCAGTTTTTCTTCTTTGTTGTACTTAATAAAGGTCTTTGTATTTTTATCAAAAGAAGCTTCTATGAACAAAGGTTCTCTTCTTGGAGTTTCAGTAGATTTTCCCTTTTGTTCTGTTTTGATTGTCTTCAAAAATGTTTCAAAAAGCGAATTCTTCATATCACCTTCTGGCAAGGCCTTGATCTGTGTAAGCATCTGTGCTTCTTGATCTCCAACGTTGCTGAACATTCAAATTTTTATTTTCTGCCGAAGATATATTTCTGGTTCTGATTCTGTTTCAAAACTTTCTGAACTATCTCCGCAGGAGCAGAAGTTTGGATTTTTACAATTGCAGTTCTGGTTTATCAAAATGTCTTCTTCTGAGCTATAATCAAACTCAGAAGCACTGGTGGATTCTGAACAACATCCTTCTTGTAGTAGATGCACTTCTTCTCTCTTGGGAAAAGGATTGTGTGGGCACTGGTTTGTTTCATGGTTATTTGCCCCACATCTATTACAGTGTAATCTCAAGGCTAATTGTTTACTAGCCTGTGCCTCTTTGGCCTTTTGTTCAGAATACTTGCCTTTTGACATCCTAGATGCCTTATTCTTTGGACAATTATGTGCAATATGTCCAGTTTTTCCACAGATCCAACACTGTACTTGTTGTTTGGCCTGATGAGAATGGGTCTTTAGCTTAATGTTATCAGGCTCATAGTAATGTGTTTTGGGTCTGTATCTGTATTTATACCTTTCTTTTTTCTTTTCTATGGATTCTTTTATCTTTCTTCTTTTCTTTCTTACAGGGTTTGTAATATATAGACCATACTTCTCACAGATAGACTTTTGATCAGGCAAATGAGATAATTTATATACAGAATTGTGAACCTTCATATTTACACACAACCCAATCAAGGCTTTAGTGATGAGAGAATAAATTTCTCCCCATGTATACATCTCATAAGGAAGTTTGAAAACTTCTTGCATCTTTAGATACTCAACAAATTTACTAGGTATTGTTGCTAAGTAAACTTGTTTCCAGAGAAGGTTTTAGTTGTCTGAGACTTCAAAAATTCTTTGAGTCCAATCCTTATGAAACTCTTCATATTCAGATATCTTTCTGCATTTCATATTCATAAGGATTAATTCGTGTTTATTTGCCAACTCGGATTCAATACCACACCAATGTTCAAGAATTGCAGTAGTAAGGGCTCTTATCATGTTATTGTGAGGAGTCCCATCAATGTGGTAGACTATGTCTCCCTGTTCATCTCTTAGTACTTCTGCCTCCATCTTAGCAATCATGATTGGAGAAGAAATTACTTCCCGCCATTTGCTTAATGTTCCAGTAAAACATTGGATAATTGACTTGCATGCTTCAACCTCTGTTTTGCCTTTCATACACATAATTTTGTATGAAACATACATTCTGTCAATCATCTGTCTAATATGTCCAATTGACAGACTATCAATGTTCCATTCTTGAAACCAGTCTTCAGCAAATGTTTGACTCTCAGGTAATTTCCCTTTTCCTAAGAGGTCTGGTGCTGGAGGTCTTCTTGTATGGTGAGGGAGATTTTCATAAGCAGGATTTTGGATGGATACAAGTGAAAGATTTTCTTTTGAAGAAGATTCTGGTGTATCCTTTTTAGGAGGGAAATGATGAGGAAACTTTTTCTCTGTTTTTGTCTCAGAGGGCTTATATACAGGAGACAAAATTAATATTGGATGGTTGGAAAGGATATAAGGATCAAGGATAGGTTTATCAAGAATATTCTCCTTTTGTTTGATTTTTAATAATGACTTTCCCATAGTAGAGAAAGCTTCTCCCAATCCTTCCATTAGTTCCTCATGGTTTCTTTTAGACTCTCTAGATTTAGAAGATATTTCTACTAGAGCAGTGTCCATTTTTTCTTTGACATCTGTGACTTTATCTTGGATTTCATTGACAAAGTGGACAATAGTATTTGTGGAAACTTGTAGATCTATGATTTGTCCTTTTCTGGTGTAATCATTTGTCACAAATGTGTGAGTGGCCATGCCTCTCAAGGCTGTGTTTGTCCAGTTTATTTGCTCTGCTAGAGACTGGACTCTTTTATCAATAGCCGAAAGTTGGGTAGCTTCATCAGAAAGCAGTAAAGGGACTGCTTTCACTTGTCTGTTATTATCTTCAAGGACAATGCCCTTGAAAGGAGGAAAAGTCAAACTTGATTCAACTGTCTGGCCTTCCAGGCTTTTCCATTTGTGTTTTGGAGGTGTTTCAGAACCTCCTTCCATCATATGAACTTCAACCTTTTGACTCAATTTCTTCCATTCATAGAAAGAAATCCATGTTTTATTGTCAGATACATATGTTTGCCATTTTTGAGATAATTCTACTTTCTCTTTATTTGACGTGGCTGAGTTAAGTCATTTGTTTCAGGATTTGTGAACAAATCCCAGTTTAACATCTTTTTGATCCAAGATTCTTCTATGGATCCTTTGGGACACCCTTTCATAACAGAATGAAATTTATGTATTTCATCTATTGATGGTCTTTGCAAATCTTCAGGTAGAGGGTTAGAAAACTTGCAATTAGGAGTGACCTGATCACATTGTTCAATATATCCCAACCCATATTTAGGTGTTCCAGGGGGTCTCATGCCTTTGTAGATATCTTGTATTCTTGGATCTAGAGTCTCTATTGTAGGCATATAGTGAATCATTAAACAATGTTGAGACTCGGAAGTAGATATAGAACTTTCTACAGTATTATTTACAGATCTATAACATACTGAAGAATCCATTTATTGTTGTAGTAGAGATTACTATAACTGCACAGAAAAGCAAGGCGTTTAATCTTAGTCCTCTGCTCCGGAGAGAGAAGATTTCAGATAGGCTCCTGGCCGACTGCTCAGGTAGAAACTAGTAACTCTTTTAGGAAGTCGCAGAAGTGGAAACCTTGTCTTTCAAAGGCCCGAGACTTCTAATACAACTTCAAAGTGAGTCGCAAGAGTGGAAACCTTGTCTTTCAAAGGCCCGAGACTCTTGATACGGCTTTGGATTCTTTTTAATAACACACAATAGTGCTAAAATAGACTTAATAGAGTGAGAGGTATGTTATCATACCCGACGTGAAAATGGCTTCATGGCTCTCATACCATTTGTAATGTCAGGGGCTTCCTCCGTCGGAGAATGAAATTATCCACCTGTCAAATTGACTTGTAACTTTGTCTATTAACTGTAAAAAGTTCTAATGGGTATGTGCACTAAAAGGTTACGGACATATAATATAGGGTTACTCGCGCAACATAAGTAATTGTATAGAAGTAAATGCCAGTAAATGAGTCTGTGTTGCCGTGTCACGATAAAATAGATAAACAAATGCCAAATCGCGCGGAATCTAGATGGACCTGTTTAGTGTTATCTATTGGTCATATCCGATGGTGGTTGAGGGAAGTTCAAGGCACTGGACACGTGGCATTACAATTGATGAGACCTGCATATTATATTTGATGACACCCATACAAGGTTAGATGAAGTGATAAATGAACATTGAAGACAAGTACAAGCGACGGTTCATTATTCTCAAATTTCAATTGTGCCTAGATCTTTTCCATTCCAGCATTCAACTTTGCTCTGTTACTACTCCACTCCAGCCTCGAACTCTACTCTGCTACCCTATTGCAATTCATGCTTCTTTCCTTCTAGGATTTACATTTTACAATTGAGATGAACCACCCCACGGGCACCATATATTCCACTTGGCTCGGAGTGTTCCATTAATATTTCTTGATCCGGGCACGCAAATAATCTTTTTGGAATGAGGGTTTTAAATTCCCTTGAGCCTGTCTTCCTTGTTGGTGCTTCCGTTATGGGTTCAATGAGCTTTGCAAATAAACGAAGGATCGTTGAAGCAAAGGCAGTGGCAAAGGAAAGAAAGTCTACTACACTTCATTCCCAAATTGGTTGTTGCTATGCTACTGCGGTCGTGAAGCAAAGGCAAGTGAATTTTCTTTTTCTCTTGTATTTCACATTTATTACTAATTTGTTATGGAATTTAAATTGTTTGATATTTTTTCCAAATATATAAATATATAATTGCATTTAGATCTTACATATTGTTGAATGTAAAATTTATTATATATGCAAAATAGAGTTTGGATTTTATGTTGTTTGATATTTTTTAGAAATATATAATTTTTGTTTGAATTTTCAGATATTTTCTAAATAATATTTAATTACATTTACAAAAGTTCGATTCAACCACACCTACACCCAATACCTCATAAAATCGAAGTCACCTCGTTAGAATGGTGACACAAAATCATCCAAATGGATTGATCAAATACTTACTTGAACAAATTTATGGATTGACTTTTGAAATTATGGTACTTGAGTTCAAAGAATGCTATGTCTGCATCCAATTGAACAGAACCGCGACTCAAGGGCAGGTTTCGAACCGGTGACTTTAACATCACAGAGTAGCTTAACAACACACTTCGTCACCGACTATCCTACACCTCAGGAACATATTATTATTTGTAAATTATTGTATTAATATAAAATAAATATTTTATACCATATATTTATAAATTAAAATTCTTAAAAATTTAAAATACAATAAAATCTATTTAAATCTAAATTAAATATTTTATATTACATAACATAAATACAAAATAAATATTAATAATATAAATCCATCTTTAATTCCTTATATTTCCTTTTTTATATTATTATTTGTAAATTATTGTTTTAATATAAAATAAATATTTTATACCATATATTTATAAATTAAAATTCTTAAAATTTTAAAATATAATAAAATCTATTTAAATCTAAATTAAATACTTTATATTACATAACATAAATATAAAATAAATATTAATAATATAAATCCATCTTTAATTCCTTATATTTGGATTCATAATCAAACATATTACTTCGTTTTTTATATCTCCATTATCTCCATTTTGTCCATTCTTTTTTTATATCTCCATTTTATCCATTTTGAACCAACAACACATCCCTAATTGTATCTTCATCTTAACCATCACCAGACCCATTAATCCATTCACTTATGTAAGGAGCACAATGGTTCAATTGCTTGGAATTGTTCTCATGTAAGGAGCACAATAGTTCAATTGCTTGGAATTGTTCTCATGTATTTCTCTTAGTTTGATTTTCAAAGTTCTTATCACCTTTAAGATTTGTGATCTCTTACATATGTTTTTTTCTTCATGTCACACCTAGTAATCTTTAGGGAACATTTCTCTAGGTAAAATTGGTGATTTGAGTTACTCCAGCAACAATAATTGGGATTTTACCAAGGAGCAATGGGAAGATACATTTTGCATAGTTTGTTGCACTCTCATGAACTTTCATGAATAAAAATAAGTAGCTTTCAGTGATTGCATGGAACAATCCATTGCTCTCGGCTCAACTAGCCTCATAACCTTATGAACAATAAAAAAAAATATTTTGACACTCAAGATTATGCATAAAGCTTAAAGTGACAGGTATGAAAAAACATTAACCGTCCTCAAATTTTCACTTGACAGGCAGGGTAAATTTGAAATTCCAGGCCTAATTGGAAGCATATGCTAATGCTAATGCCAACCATGATAATCAAGGGTTATATTGGTAATAGTGTTTAGTATGTGTGTGTGTGTGTGTGTGTGTGTGTTTATAAGAGGATGCACATTGTTTTCAAGGCCCTATAATTTTGAGGGTATTATCAGATTTCATGTATGAGATTAAGATTAAATATTACTTAAAAGTATACAACTTTATTGTTATTATCTCAATGATGATAGTAAGGAATATTGGCTTTCTTGCAGTTACTATATAGGGTGAAAACATTTTTTGGTCTTGGAGTATGACCTAAAACTGTTTCTGATTGACTAAGAGTTTGTCTTCCTTGGATGTAAGGAAACAGGTTAACGGCTCAAGACCTAAAGTTATCTGGCAAGAGTGTCAGTTTACCCCCTTACGGGCCACTAGTTATTCCAAGTGGCTAGGTTTTGTTTACACACAATGATGTCACTATACGTTGAGGTCTTTAGATTGTATCAGTAGAAGCTAGCCCAGTAGCCCCAAGTTTTGTAGGTTTTTTCCTGCTTCGAAAAAAAAATGTGTTTTTACAATTAGAATGGGATGACTTAGAAAAGGTGGAGATTCTTTTCGGTGTACACAAAACTCTAAATTGGAGCTCTATACCAATTATCTACAAAGTTGTTTGTTTTTTCCAAACATAAAATTTCTTTATATTGTGTAAATATAAAATAAGATTTGTTTTACAATGCAAATAAATGGTTTACAGTCAAATTAGGCCTCCTTGTATTTCGAAAGCTTGCTGAAACGCAGATTTACATCCAAAAGATAAAACAGTAAAAAAAAATAATAGACCCAAAATCACCCAAGCCTCCAGCTCTTAAAGCTTTGTGCTCTACGACCGTCCTATCTTCGTCCGAGGAAAATGATCCATGTTGCAAAATATTGATGTTACAATCACCGAACACTATAAAACTACTTCCCCTACCTCAACAGGGAGCTCAAACTGAGGATTCAGAGTTTAACAAATGATGGAAATTATCATCAAAAGAGGTTTAATTTCAAAATTGTGCCCACATGCCCGTACTCCATCTGGGAATATATGATTTTATCTTTTGGTTGTTCCAAGGCTTGCTTTGAGAGCTCATTCGCCTCCTGGTTGAAGGCTCTATAGGTGTGTGAGAAATCGAGAGCCGAGAATTCCCTAGTGAGGGCCTTTAGCCGCTTGTTTCAGAACACCAACTCCATAACCTGAAGGTCACCTTTCTGATTCAACCAATCTATTATAATCCTTGAGTCCCCAAACACCTGGAGGTCATAGATGTGCAGACAGATTGCCAAGGTTAATAGAGCCCAAACTCCCAATAGTTCGGCTCTGGTATTCGTGCCTGGACCACAATTCAAAATCCATCTATACTTTGTGTGATTATTTACCTTGATGACTCTTCCTGCTCCACTAATCTGTCCTCTCCTTTGTGCAGCCCCATCAAACCAACCAATTGGTCTTCCCTCATTTAGATACAGAGGGTTTTTTTTCTTCCCGACAGTTTTTTTTGACACCTGCGATCTTCCTAACCAGCCTAGAATCTTGTGGACCACCGAGACCGTTGAAGCCTGACCTTCCTAAAAAATTACCAAGTTTCTTTCCAACCAGATTTGTCAACAAATTATCAAGGGCAACATGTGCCACTTTGGATGTCTCCCGCACCAGTCTTTGAAACACAATTGCTAATTTAAATCAGACCAAACACCAAATACATTAAGTGTTGTTATCGTCTCCTTCCATACTTGTTGGGTAAAGTTGCAATGCATCATCATGTGAAAGGTTGTTTCTAAGTCTTGTTTGTAGAGAACACAAAATCTCGGGCCAAGCTTCCCTCTTTTTTGCTAGATCTCCCAAGTGAGAATTCTATTCTCCAACAAAAGTCAGGCAAAGAGTTTAATTTTGGGTGCCAAGTCCCACTTCCAAAGGGTAAAGTGACACCATTTTTCGTTGCAGTTCCAAATCTTTGACGTTATGGCATCATAGGCATTTTTTGCAGTGATGTCCCCGACACATTTCATCCTATCCAAATTAACTCGTCCGGGGAATCTGTCAGATAGATTCCTGCATGATCCAAGGCTCTACAAAATTTGTCCCATTCTGTTGCTTCCGTGCCTACCAACCCCAACTTTGAATCCGATTTCCAATGAGCCATGACTACACCTTATCTCCCCCGATCTAACATCTGGTATAGGTAGTGGCAGCCCTTCAATCTGACAGAATCTATGAGGCCTTGAGATAAAAATGAACTCGTTCCCAGTCTAAGTATTGTATCTTCTCTAAGTCTTATGGTCATGCCAGATCCCGGCTTCCATGATGTCCACTGTGCCACTACTTCAAATGATTTTAGGAGGCTTCTCCATGTATTTGATACTTTTGTTGTACTCACAGAAGGATTTTTAAGCCAAGTCACCACCGAAGTGGAGCGTAAATATTTATCCTTTAACACCATGTGCCAAAGTCTATCCCTCATCAAACATCACCACAAGATGTTTGTTGCCAACGCCCTACTGAACCAGTATAGGTTCTCGATACCCCGACCTCCAAAGGATTTTGGTTTAGCAAGATCGTTCCACTTACAAATATGTACACATTTCAGTAATCCCCCAGCCGACCACAGGAAATTAAACATCACCCATCTGATTATGTTAAGAACAAATATGGGGAAATTTGCTACAACCAGCCAGAACACATGCAAGCTCTCTAACACTGATTTGACAAGAACATACCTCTCGCCCAAAGATAACCAGCAATGACACCAATGTCTTATCCTTCGTTCAAACTTCTGAATAAGCCATCTCTAGTCCTCTACATGATGATTTGTCGACTTTAGATAAAAACCCAGGTAACGAAAGCCTTCATTTAGCTCCTCAAAATTGAAGGGAAAAATTGCCTTATAGTTGTCCAATTCATGTTCCTGTAGACCCGAGTAGTGAAAAGAAGATTTATGTGGATTTATGACTAGTCCCGATGCTTTGCAAAAAAGAAACAGAGTGTAATCAATTTCCTTCCAATCAGATATCTAAGCTCTGGTCATAATCATGACATCATCCACAAAAAGTAAGACAATAAGCTTGATAAGTCTTGAAGTTTTTATCCCGATAATTTTGCCTTCAACTTGTGCTTGTTGAGCATTAAGCCAAGCCCCTCCACAACCAAAATAAAAAGTAATGGGGATAAAGGACAGCCTTGTTGTAGCCCTTGATCGCTTTGGAAGAATGGGGATGGCCCACCATTTATCAAGACCACAAAGGAGGTTGCATTGACATAGCTCATAATCCAGTTTGTAATCAAAATTCCAAGGCCCATCCTTAACAATATCATCCGAAGAAAGTCCCAGTTTACACAATCATATGCCTTCTCGAGATCCAATTTCAAGATTAGAGATTTCAATTTTTTTGTTTTAATGTTCTGTAAGCATTCTTGAGTAGTTCCTACTGCATCCAAGATCTGCCTACCTTTTAAGAAACTGAGTTGCTCCACTGATAAAGTCTTTGAAAGGAACAATTTTAGTATGTTTTCTATGGTCTTTGCGATGATTTTGTATGCCAGATTGCAAAGTGCTATAGGTCTGAAGTCCTTAAAGCTGGAGGGCTTATCCACCTTGGGTATGAGTACTAAAAAGGTCGTGTTTAAAGACATTACCATCGATCCAAAGATTCTTGAATCCTCCACAACTTCCAGAATGTCATCCTTGATTAGATCAAAATAACAAAGGAAAAATTCCACCGTCCACCCGTCCGGCCCAAGAATTTTGTCCTTTGTAAAGCTCTTTAGAACCAAAAGTAATTCTTCTACCGTCGAGGGTTTTTTGAGCTCTTGAACATCATTTTCAGAGAAAAGATAGGGGTAATACTTTACTATCCTTACCTGTTCAATAATAGAATTATGCCCAGATTCTGCATAAAAATCTTTGAAGTGTTTCACCACTACATTCTCTAGTTCTTCCTATCCACTATGACTATTTCCAGCTTCATCCTTTATCTCCCACAACACTTTCCTGTTTTTTCTATGGCTAGTGTAATGATGGAAAAACTTTGTGTTCCGGTCACCCTACTGCAACCAGATAACTTTGCTCTTTTGTCTCCACATTTCTTCTTCATCTAGCAGGAAATTTTGCCTTTTTTCTTCTAGCACTTTGATATGGTTATCAACTTCCACCAAAGCATTCCCATTTTCTTTAGACATATATGTCTTCTCTAATTCCTCCTCCACTTGAACTAATTCATAATGTCTCCTCCTCTTTTGAACTTTCTCCCAACCCATCACTTTTTGTTTTAAGGATTTTAGTTTCCCAACCAGTCTTCTCATCACTGATGGTTCACCATCAAACTCAATAGAATTCCAAACCATATGAACAATATCATTGAAACCCTTCTCTTCTAGCCATATTGGATTCAATTTAAACGAGTGAGTTATTTTTCATTGGCCATCATTAATCTGTAGAACAGTCAAAGCATGATTTGAAATGTAAGGGTAAGCTACCCAGGTTCTATACCTCCCTATCAAAGAGACAAGTTATTCTAACATAAGTACTATGTCCAATCTTTTTTCTATACCTTCAGACCCTCCTCTTCCATTTCGCCAAGTTGGCCCATAAGCACTAGGGACAATGTCGACCAGTCCCCGGTCTCTAAAAGTTTCTTTGAAGTACTCCACCAAAGGATCAGATCTTACTTTGGATCCCCACACTTCACTGGCTGACACATTAAAGTTTAGATCACCTGCAAGAATAAGGTTTTTTGTGTCTAGAAGACCACTCATAACCACTGTATCCCAAAACACTTTCTTGACAGTGCAATGGTTGTAGCAGTTTATAAGAGCAATCGATCGATTACCCTCGAGGAGGGTTCCATTCAAGAGGATGCCCGCGCAAGTAACAAAGGGAACTAGAGATAATTTGATTGGGTTCTAGGCCACACACAGGCCTCCAGACTGGCCCATAGAATCAATTCCGCAACAGTACCAATTTGGAAACACTTTTGACACTAGAGCTCAAGATTTTACTTCCTCAACCATAATTTATTGAATAAAGAGAATGTTCAACAAAATGCAAGTTAGTGCTCTGTGGAGGGATGCAAGTTTTGGAGCCCCTCCAAATCCCATCAGGTTAATAGATAGGAGTATCCTTATTTAGCCATGGCAAGGGCTTTAATCATTTAAGAGCCCCAATTTCAGTGATAATATTGCCACTAGTGTTCACGTCCCCTCTACTTTCCAGATCTTTTTTCCAAGCATTTCTAGTCTTTATGGGAGAAGCAATCGTTCCCAAACCCCCTGTCCATGTAGCCTACTTCAGGTCTCTCCCATGTCGAGTTGTCTTGTATCCTGCATTCCCTATAACTGTAACTTCTTTCCCTTTGTTAATCATTGTACACCCTTCATAGACAGTGAGGGGGATTTTAGTTACTATGTCACGGTATGACGAAACCAAAGTCTCTATAAGTGATCCCATGGAGTTCTCACTTGTTTCTGTCTCCCACCTCCATGTTGTCTCAATCATCAACCCATCTACAGTTGCATATATCCCCACATCTTCAATACATTCCAGGGGAGTGTTTAAGGCATGATCGGGAGCTCTCATGTCTGAGTGTGAATTAGCTTCCCTCCCCGACTCCCTAATGGGGCTCTCGTTTTTATTGATATCGAAGGAATCCACTAGAGGGGAGTTTGTAAGAAGATTTAAGTGTACCATCTCTAAGACAAACATAGTGGTGTAAAATGAAGGACAAAGAAATTTTAGCTTACCTACCTCAGTGTTCATCGTTGCAGTGGTCCCAACCTCCTCTTCTGTCGTGGTGTCTCCCCCACTCCAAGATGGATCCACGACTGAAGGGTCACTATGTATCATCTTCCTGAGCATGGACGATTATGATTCTTCATCCGCAAGAAACCCTTGGAAATTTTTTCGTAGATGTCTAGTCCTTTTGTAGAGGGAGCATTTGAATGGGAGCCCCAAATAGTCCAGTTTCTGACCATATATCTTCCCTCTCCACTCTATACCTAGTGCTTCTAGTAACCCATTATGAACATCTAGTTCAATCGAAACTTTCCCTAACCTCATGTCCACTCCCTTTAGTGTTGCTTCGTCCACTGACAAGAAATGACCCAGTTCATTCCCAATTGCCTTTAGCGCCCCTTCAATCCACAACTGCAGTGGTAGGCCTAGTAGGAGGACCCAAATGTGTCTAAGTTGGAAGTATTTCATTGCAAGGTTGAAGGAAACCCTCCATATTTTCAGCATGAGGCTACCTCCTTATATGATATAGGTGCCTTGTAATATTTTCATGGAGTCCTCTGAGGATTTAAAAGTAAAGCAATACCATCCCCTAGTGAGGAACACCGTCTTCGGGGTATACCCCAACAACGGTGACCAAGTGTTACTCACCGAGTCTGAGATTGCATGTCTGTTTAGTGCTCTGTAAGTGAACCTTCCGACCAGTGCACACAAGGTCAAGTTGCAGGTCTCCTCCAGTCCTACATCCCCTCCGAGGACCATCTTTCGTCTGCCCTTTTTCAGTTTCCAGGGCTTTTTCTCGTTCCAGGCTCCCCTGTTTTTCCTGGGGAGTGCTCTGAGACTAGAGGGAGTCTTACTACCACCTACAAACGCTCCTTCCTCTATTACAACCTTTGCTTGACCTCCCCTTCTTTCCCTTGTAGCATCAATTCACTGATGTAAGTCCTCTCCAGGCTGGGTTTCAGGGCCTTCTCTGGTTGTAATAATCTTCTCCTTGGGATAAAACCCCACACTCTTACTGATTTTTGACACCACTTCGAATAACCCATCCCTACTACTGCCTTTCCCAGATTAGAGTTCATAGTCCAAGATGAGTAGCTTAGCTTGCCTCCATAGCTCCTCATCTCCCTGACTCAAAAAAGCACTTACCTCAACTTCCATAAAGTGCAATTTTCGTCTTGTGTTGCCTTAGTTTACCCCCACTTGCTAAGCTCTGTAACTGCCTTCCACCAAAATTTAGAAACCAACTTGTTGCTTCTAACTTGTGTGCAATTGTGATGCCCCACGTGATAAGACTTCTTTCAGCGTTGTTTTAACTACAAACTATATAAACAAAAACATCCGGGGATTCAATATCTCTCCAATCAACCGAAGCTACATATGTCATTCTTAATCACAGGTTTTGCACTTTTCATGTTCTGTGATTCCTAGAATCCCACCCACCATGGCTTGCATTCCCGCCCAACCTCGACAACTACGAGAAAGATATGCATTGCGTACTCACTCAAAATACAATTGTGCTTACATTCATTGTTCAAAGCTAATTTCACTGAACAAATGCACTTTTTGGCTATACACATAATAGATTAGACAAAGATTTATCATGTCAAAGTACAATGTGTCAAGGAACATTTATTGGTTTATTGTTGCACCCAACTATGTTCTTAAGCATTCATCATTGCATTTAAGCTCCTTCTAAATCCGCTCTTCCATTGTATGTGGGTAACTCATGTGTTGCTTTATTATTGATCAAATACCTAATCTAAATATTTTACAAAATTTTATTTTTCTAGCCACTCAAAATAATGGGAAGATAAACCGGTATTTTTATCTTGAAATCTAACAAAAATCATTTTGGATTGATGAAATTGCATACACCATATATTAACAACTCATAATCTAGTTGTACTAGAGATATTCTAGGGTTCTAAATCTATTTCTGCATTAAAAACAACAATTTCATCCATCCAAAATCCTAGTAATGACAAACTAGAAAAGTTCAAATTTGTAAAACCTTTAGCCTTCTTCATTGATCAAATGACAATCTTTTACAAACATCGTCTATCAAAACCTTGTTATTTGATCGCAATTCTACTCATATTGTATCATACACATTATCTACATAATGATACATATAACCTACCCATAAAATCCACACACTTATTAAATTGTTGAAGCATCTTTATCATCGCCCACACATCTTTATTATCATCCACACAACTTATTAAATTGCCAAACCATCTTTATTTTCACCTAAACTACTTATTAGTGCGTGATTGCATGAAGGGCTTCTGAATCAAAATTGTGTGTGGAGTTTTATGAAACGTCCAATATTTCGAGTGCACACTCCACCCATCATTCTTTATCTTCACTGCATGCCACCTTTCAAAGCTTTGTCATTTGATTACAATCTTATTCATGTTTTACCACAACAATTCATATAACCCACCCATAAATTCTATACAACAATTCATATAACCTACCCATAAATTCTACACAATAATTCATATAACCTACCCATAAAATCTACATGCTTAGTGGAGTGTTAGAACCATATTTATGTTCAACCATATAACCACAACCACAACTTATTAGAGTGTTTGAACCATATTCAACTTCACTCTCACAACTTATTAAATTGTTGGATTTGGAAAAACTAATTATTATATTAAATGGTTGATTTTGGAAAAAAATATTAAATTGTTAAACTAAATTTTTTATTTTTTATTTTTTTAAGGTGGTAAATTCTATCATAATTTTATAAAAATAAAGTTTAGTTAACTAATAACAAATAATAAATATATAAATTCAAAATAAATAATAATAAAATGAATATTATATAAGTTATATATTAATTAAGAAACAAGGTATCTGATCATGAATATTTATATGGGTTTCTTATTGTAAATTCATCATCTTATTTATTTATTTATTTTATATATTAAATATTTATTATTTCTCAAATTTTATTGAGCAAATTAAGTGAGCATTTAATTGCTCCAATTGGTATTAGAGCTAGTTTTACATATCCATAGAAGGTAGTCAAGTTCGTGTGATGTCATTAATTGTCAAATTAATTAGCCATATCAATGCATACTAGACATCGAATTAATTAATCATACCAGTCCGTACATCGCATATGTATTGGTCGTACACTGTATATGTACAATCGTATCTATACAATGTCATCGTTTGAACTTCGTCATCATATTATTTTAATTAATTATAGTGCCATACAACCCATACAATTAATTTTTAGTGCCATACAATAGATAGTGAAGGGTTAAGCATAAAACAGAGGGTCAGTTTTGGGCAGAGACTTTGATTTCCCTTAATAGCATCATGAAAATGGGACAAGAAACTTTAGAACCCGTGGAAACAAATGATATAGGGCAAGTGAAAATTGCCTCATCAGCCAAAACTGAAAAGTGGGTTTGGGTTAATGCCAAACAGTACCGGGGCATTTTAAAACGAAGACTAGCTCGTCTGAAATGGGAGCAGACAAGGAAAAAAAGGTCTCAAAGGGAAAGTACTTGGGTCCTTCGCAAGAAACAACATTCAAATAAGTCCTCTTTGCAAGTATGTGGCAACAAGTCTAAAGGAAAAGGAAAAGTCATTGATGATTATGCCTTATATAGTCCTACATCCACACCTCTCACTTGGTCATCTGATCTTTATGTTAAAGAACTGTTAAAGGTAAAAGAGAGGTTGGAAGTAGTAGAAGCTAAAGAGTTGGAAAGAGATTGTACAATCCATAGAATAATAGCTGAAAACCAGGATTTAGCAGAAAACAACAAAGTTCTGAAGGAGCAAGGGTCATTGCTACAAGAAGCTCTCCGAATGGGGAAAACAGAATGGCAACGCATGAAAGCGGAAGTGCAAAACATGAAGAAAATTGTAGTGGAGAATACAGAGGTGATGAATGCGAAGCCATCTCAGGATAAAGGGAAAGTAGTTACCCAAATAGACAACAATGAAGAGACATCAAGAGAAGACAGGAAAGGAGATTCCACAAAACTCTCTAAAACCTGGGCTCAAATTATTAGCAATCCTGCTAAGAGGGAAGGAGAAAAAAACATTCAGGTTGACAACATGCAAGATAGAGAAAGCAAAGAAAGACATGATAGAGCAACAAACATACTTATCAAGGGGGTGAAAGATTATGGGAAAAATGAATGTACTCTTGACCTTGCAAGAGACTTCTTGAAAGACAAGCTCCAATGGCAAGGACAAATATGTCAAGCATGGAGAGTAGGTAAGCCTAACGGTGAGAGAGCTAGGCCCATAAAAGTCATCATGCCCAACTTGTGTGATAAAGAGATCATTCTAAGCAGGAAGCAGTTTTTGAGGGGTTCTCGGTTTTTTATAGAAGAAGACTTAACTGTTAGACAACAAGAGGAAAGGAGGGATGATATGACAAAAGTTAGGGCAACAAGAGATGAGGGAAAAATAGCATGGATTTATAAAGGTAAAGCTGTGATAGCGCAATTTGGACCTCCTTCCAAAACAAGGCAGCAAGATAATAACAAAGAAGAGGTAACAAACTCCTCAACAAGAAATGAGGAAGCAAGGTCAGTATGGGCAAGCAGGGACAAAGACTCAATTGTGAGTCTTGCATGCCAAAACAAATAGCAATCAAATCGTACCCAGGTTTCCTTAAGATTAGTTTGTTGGAACTGCAGGGGGTACCCATGGAGACGAGGACCTGGGTTAAGGCCTATTGCAGAAGATAGAGACATAATTTGCCTCATAGAAACACATGAGCATGAAGGGTGCAAGACACCTTTGTTTGAAGGGTATTGGAAGATAGCAGTGTGGAACAAGGCAACAGGGAATGGCAAAGGGCACGGGGGTATCATGGTATTAATAAGAGAAAAAGAAGGTCATTTCATTCAACTAGAAAAAGAAGACCCAAATAAGCAATTTGTCTGGCTTAAAATATCAGAAAATGGAAATCACATCAGAATTGCAGCATGCTATTTTGCGCCGCAAGTTTAAAAAATCTACAAAAGTAGAGGGCTTGACCACAAAGATCCCTTTGCAACCTTAAAAACATATATTGCAATATATTCTCAGCTAGGTGAAGTCCTTATAGTGGGGGATTTCAATGCTAGAACTGCAGGTGAACAAGCTATCATTCTTTGTTGCAAAGAAGATGGTGACCCTATCTGACTTACAGAAGAGAGTAATCATCAGTGGAAACAAATTTCAGAGGATAAAGTCTGCAATTTCTTTGGAGAACAATTGCTTACGCTATGTGGGGCTTTCGATTTAGTCATTTCTAACGGTATGACTAGATGGGAAAAGTCCGGTAATTTCACTTGCAATACTTACAACAGAGCAAGTGTAGTAGATTATGCAATTTGCTTGCATAACTTGTGTGGGAAAAT
>CBVK0100572486.1:0-17635 GCA_900067695.1 Picea abies
ATTGCATAACTTTAAGGCACATCATTGAAAAAGCTTGGGAAGAAAAGGAAGAAGTTTTTTGTTGCTTTGTTGATTTCAGAAAAGCCTTTGACACAGTTCCTAGGGATAAGCTTTGGAGCGGAATGGAGGAAATCGGGGTTCCCAGGCATTTGAGAGCAGTTGTGCATAGGATGTATGAAGAGGTGAAAGTCAAAATTAGAACTTCAGCAGGCATTTCTGAAAGTTTTAGAAGTGATATCGGGGTCAAGCAAGGTTGCCCATTGTCTCCTACACTTTTTGGGTTATATATTGACAAGCTTGAAGAGTGGCTAAATTCGCAAAGGGTGACGATATCCATTTGGGCAAGTTCGTTATAAGGCTTCTTTTGTACGCAGATGACCTTATATTGATTGCTAAATCAACTCTTGGTTTGCAAGAGCACTTATGTTTCCTTGAGCAGTTTTGTAGAAGGGTGGGGATGCAAGTCAATATTAGCAAAACAAAAGTAGTGGTTTTCTCTAACAAAAGAAAGCATAACCAGCATAAGTTCTACTTTGAAGGAAACATTCTGGAAGAAGTTGCAGACTACAAATACCTCGGAATTGACTTCAACATAAATTTAAGTTGGGATGGTTGTAGAAAGAAAAGAACTTTAGGGGGTTGGAAAGCATTTTATTCTTTTCAAAACAGGTGTAGAGAGGCAGAGTTGTGGGACTGGAAAACTACTCTAACTCTTTTTGGGCTTCTAGTGATTCTGTTGATCCTCTATGGTTGTGAACTATGGGCCAGTAGCGCAACTGATATGCAGTGGAAACAAATTGAGAAAATTCAGAAGCGGTTGATTACAAACAAATTTAAAATTAAAAGTGAAGTTCCTTATGCTATCTTGTTAAGTGAAACAGGGGCTGCCCCTATTGAAGCAATTGCTATGGTGCGAGTCATAAGGTATTTGAAAAAAATTGAGCAAATGGAAGAGGGCATATGGCCTAAGGTTGTGTTTAGTGACAGATTGTGCAAAAGAAAGAAGACTTGGATGCGGCAAAATAACAAATGGTTTAGTAAATGGGGCATTTGCTTGAGCATGTGTCCTACAAAGAGTAAAGAGATACAAACTTTTGTTATGGATAAGTTCCACAAACGTACTTGGGAGAAAGAGTTAGGGAGAAAGAAGAAGTACTACATTGAAGAGTTTAACCCCACTCATGACCATCAACAAAAGGTGTACATAGGGGCCAATATTTCTTGGAGATCTAAAATTCTTATTGCTCAATTAAGGACTAATTCTCATCAACTCCGTTGTGAAACAGGGCGCTAGAAAAGGCCAAAAGAAAGGTGGAAAGAAAGAGTATGTATTTTGTGCTCGTTCGGAAAAGTGGAAACAAAAAAACATTTCATTTTAGAATGTGAGGCCCTTAAAGACAGCAGGGAAAATTATGGAGGTATTCTGGCAACTAATTCTTGGGATAATCTATTCAACAAAGAGTTTGTTGAGAAGTTTGGAGCGATTATTGTAAAACTTCACAGGAAAAGGGCTGAATACAAAAGTCAGATGGAAAAACAATCTGTCCCATAGGCTATTTTTAGCCTCGTGGACGTTAAAAATACTTTCTTTATTTACATCCAAATTACAATATGCAAGGTTTATTAATTGCAATGTCGTACAACCAAATTACAATCCATACAATAAATAAATAAATGTGTCATACAAATTCTGTACGACAAGTTGATCAACCAATTAATTTTAAAAAATTCAAAGAAATTCTTAATTCGTACAACAACTTAACTCAATCAAAATTGAGCGTAAAAAACTCTGCTAGTGACTAGAAAAATGGGTGATATAAATTCAAGGTTGGACATATTAGAAGAGCAACAAAGGTTGAATGCTACATAAGCATGATGAACTTAGGAAGAAATTTTAGGAGAAACACGACTAATTAAAGAAATGAATTGCTCAAAACCATAGTGAGCTACAAGAAGAACAAACATAAATAAAAAAATCTAGTTAATAAAAAGCATGATGAACTTAAGGACTTCATAACAAATCTTTCAGCATGGATCAGTTTTCTAGCTACTGCCATTCCACAACCAAGTTCTTCAAACACTTATAATCCACCACCAAGTCCTTTGAGTATGTCAATCCCACAACCAAACATGCCCCCTAATAGCTTAACAATCACCAACCAATTTGTACATACCCAATGAGAGCAAAACTAAAATGATCAAAGTTTGATGGAAATGAGAAACAATGTGTGGCATGGTTTAGTAAGGCAAAATACTATTTTGAAATCTACATTGTCAATAATGATGACGAAAAAAAGAAGTATGTTTCCATGCAACTAGAAGGCAATGCATACAATTGGTACATGTGGTGGAAGAAGACATCCTTTTCAATTAACCAAAACACATTTAAGGATGATTTCTTTAAAACATCATAAACTATCAAAGAGGAAGACTTTTTTTTATAGAACTCACTAGACTACAACAAAAGGGAAATGTGGACTAATTTACACATGAATGGGAAACACTGGCTACACAAGTTCCCAGGATATCAACAGAACATCTAATTCGATCATATATAACCAAGCCACACATCCATAACAAAATAAAACTACATGATATTACGACCATGGAAATAGCCATATGTAAGGCAAAAGCTACAGAAAAAAGTGTGAAAGATCATTATTACAAGATTCAACAAGACTTATTCACAAAAAAAAGAGAGTGAATACAGATATTGTGGAAACAAGTGGTCGCCCAGACACAAATGAAAAACTCAGATATCATATTGATATGAAGATAAAAAAGAATCTAACACCTCCATTAACAACTTCGAGGAGGAAGTAAAAAGGAAAGAAAACAATTGTCATAGATGCAATAAGCGGTGGGCTTCAAGACATAGATGCATATCTAATCACTCATATAATTGCAAAAATTATAGATATGAAGGAAGCTATAGAGGTTGTCATTGAAGAGGACTTGTTAGACTATGGCGAAGATGAAAATTCATCAAAGGTGTCATTAGCATCCATCACATGCATTAGGCAGACTCGCAAGGAAGATGCATCAACAGTCCTTAACAAGGGTATAGTCCATAAAGAAGAAGTGCAACCACCCATAGTACAATACAATCCACCTCCTTTGAGGAACAATGGTACTATATGTAACAGTCAGGATGGAAAACCCATGATATCGCTTGCAGGGATTATAGGACGAGTGGAACCAAGGACCCTAAAATTGAAAAGAAGAATAAAGAGTAAAAATATCATAATCTTAGTAGACTCTAGAAGCACACACAATTTTGTGGATATTAATCTCGCAAAATAAATAAATATTTTTGTATACCTTGTGAGGGATCTCATGGTTACAATTGTTGATGTCCAATAAGTCAAAGGATTAGGACGATGCCATAAGGTTTTTGTACAGATACAATACTTGGAACTAAAAACTAGATATTACACTCTACCACGTAGTGGAATGGCATGGTGTTAGAAGCATAATGGTTGATGCAATTAGTAACCTACACCAAATACCTCCAAGAACATTTTACGGAATTCAAATGGCACACGAAAAAACTACAAGTTATATGGTTTCAAAAGCCAAAATCTTCAACTAAAAGAACTCACAAATCTCATGCTTTTGCTACAAACAAGTCTCCCAAATATTCAAAAACAAATCCAGAATCAAGATGAATCTCCTCTAGGGAAAATGAATTCATCTGAGATTGCTCTGAGGGAAAAACATTCTTTAAAGGGGAATACAATGTTATAGACATAAAGTCTACCTAAGTAATAATGAATGATAAATAAATAAACATAGAAATAAAAAATAAATAATAATGAAAGGAATATTATATGTCACATGTCAATTAAGATACATGGCTTTTAAAGAAAAGGCACCCGCTTAGGAATATGTATACGAGGCCCCTCATTGTAATTCATCATCTTATTCGTTCATTCTTTTATATATCAAATATGTATTATTTCTCATATCTCATTGAGCAAAGTAAGTAGGCATTTAATTGCTCCACATTACTTAGTTTTCAATTCACGGTGAGGACAACCATCATTGCTTGTTATCTACAAATGTGGGCTAACTCATCATTATTGTTTAAGGAAAAACATGCCACCTAGAATGATCCATTGATGGTCCTTAAGAGGGCAAACCAATGAGAATGATCCTTGAGAATTTTTTATCTTCACTTATGAGAATGATCATTGAAATGTTATCAATTATTTTAATATCTTTATCACTAATAATGAGATAGATATCTATCATTAAATTGAAACCTTTTAATAGCCTCCTAACCGTTGTTGTTTCTTTTCCTTGTGGCGGCGTCGGCCTCTAATCCTCGCAGTGGAGTTTTCTCTAGTCCTCACAGCAGTGATGCTCAGCCTTGCATTGCTACTCAGCTATGCATGCCTCCATCTTCCGATCCTGTGGGCAACTCCTCAGTTTTTTCAGTGAGGCTGTTAAATCTCAGATCTCTTCTCGTTCTCCTCCCTCTGCTCCTTTTTCAGTTCAAGAATCCCAATGATTTCTCTTCTCATGGGTCAGAAAGTTGAAGACGAGGAAGATTATTTTTGGGAAAATGCCTTAATCTATCGATTCAGCGGGCTCTAGTCGTGGTTGGTAAATCTCAATGGTTGGATTTCATCCCTTTGGAAACCTCCGATTAAGGAATATTTGTTCATTCACCCATGTACGAAGGGTTTATTCATTGTCGAGTTCTATCTACAGAAGATAGGGACCTAATTCTCGACTCTTGCCCATGGTTTTGAGGAAACTCAAGTTTGTGTATGATGCCCTGGACTACTTGTTTCAATCCTCTAACTGTTGTTCTCTCTTCTACTCAAGTCTGGGTCAGACTTTTGAATCCGCCCTTGCATTTTTGGGGCAAATATTCTCTTAAAGTTATTGGATCATCATTAGGGAAGTATCATTTTTCAAGTAAAGAAACATAAATTCATAGCATAACCTCATATGCCAGAATTTGTGTGGAAATGGAATTTAGTAAAGGGTTTCCAACATAAATTGTTTTCACCTACAAAAACTACTCCTGGACCCAAAAATTGGAATATGAAAGAATTTCCTTGTGATGTAGGGCTTGTTTTGAAACAGGTCATATAGCAGCTCAATGCACTGAGGTAAACGAGAAGGTTGGGAAGCATCCACGTAAATCAACCCGGTGGGATGTCTCCAATGAATATTACCATCTAATTATAAAATCTAGCTAGAAATCTCCTCTAGATCCATATTCTTCCAATAGTGACTTTTCCACATCTACAGATCCGAAGCCCCATTCCAAAGGTGTGTCTGCACAAGAGACACCTCAAAATCATTCAGATCATATCTCCCAACCATAGAATAAGGTCTCAGATTATCTTGATTTGGGAATAGAAAGTGATAAGGTTTCAGATACTCTTGATCTGAGAATAGAAAGCAAGGTCCTCCCCAGCTCCCCTCCTCTAGAAACTTGGGTAGATGAGGCCGATAACGACGAAGCATCAAAGAAAACAAGTCCTCCATCTCCAGGAAATTTTGGGATAGTTGGATCAACAACAACGTCACCATCTGTCAAAGAAGTTTGGACAGTAGTTGGGAAGAAGAAAAAGAATCCATCAGCACCGCAACCAATGGTGACAAGAAATCAATCCAGAAATCGAACATAACAATATATTGCTTTTATTGATTATTAGGCCATCAATTTGTCCGAATTTATTCATGTAAGGGTTTTTCGAATGTAGTTTTTTTGGATATCTGGCAATATAGGCCAATGAATTTTGAATTTGGGACTTTATGCCCTAGTATTAGACTTAGGATCTTTCTGCTATGTACTTCTTTCCAACAAAGCCGTTGATACTTTTATAAATACAATATTAATCGTTTCTATTAAAAAAAATAATGAAATAGACATAGTCTTGAAAGTTAACTTAATTGGTTGGTGTGACTGCAATCAAAATGTTATTAGTAATTTGATGTATTACATAAGTTCTCGATTCAATTCTCACAAATTAGATACATTAAATCTATACCACCTATTTTACACTAAATACCATCCCTAAAATAAATAAAATAAATAACTAAAAATTAAAAAAAATCAAAAATATTTTTAAAAATAAAATTAAAAATAATCATTTTTGAAATATATCAACTATAAAATATTCTCTTTTATCATATATTTGAAGAACATACCGACAATAACCACCCATTAATAAATATATTTTCTCAGAATAATGTCAAACATAACACTCATATATTAATTTTTAAATCTTTAAATTATTAATGAGGATAATATTAATATCATGTTTAAGGTGATGCCAAACATGATATTGATGGTTCAATCGCTTCACTTGTAAAAGCACCTTCTAAATCTTTGGATTATTAATAAAATAATATTACTGTCACTTTAATATGAAAGGGTAGATTGGGTAAGCAAATAGCATAAACATTAAAAACAAAACTACATTTAAAGATGAGTTAATTTTTATTAAAAATAAACACACAACTAATAAAACAACAGTTATTCCCCAGATGGGGTGCCATGTCGAGCAGGCAGGACAAGTGGAAACAAGTCAGACAATGCCATAAATAATGGTCACCGGCTCCCATCTCCTCACCATTAAAGATGGGAGGGAGCCCGCGCAGCCATAACCAGTGGACGAGGTCTCTCAAGCGAGCGAAGAGGACAACACACCAGTGCATTAAGAACTTAGCCTTAATGGCTAGAGCGGTCATAGTCACTCTCACCCTTATTAGTTGCCTGGATGGTTATGCGATGCATTTGCAAATTGAATGGCCAAAAGCTGAACCTTCGGAGTGTTGGAGCATGGATAACCTTCCAGTCGATATTTCGGCCATAACTCATCTCCTCCACATGCCAAGAGCACGAGGACGGCCTCGCAGAGGCGTGGCGTGGTATGCTTACGACTCCCGCAGGAAGTGACAGAAAAGATTTGAAAAATCATTGGCTCTTGCATCCACTCGGAGAACCAGGAAGCATGGGAGATCTGGAATGCCTCCCATGGCGTACGTGGAGAAGACTGTTCTGGATGAACCCATCCAGGATTATCCAGAACATCTCCTTTAACTGTCCTGGACAATTGGAATCCCCCCACTGATTCCGGGAGCGAGGCCAAGCTTCCAGCTCCAGGAATCTCACACAGTCGTAGGGAAGATGACTCGGCAAAGGAAGAGTTTCCGGACAGCACAGACGAGAAGGCTAACCCAACAAGTGGAGCACCTCCAAAGGAAGCGACATAGCATAACAGGCAGCCAACACGCCAAGTTAGCAGAGAAAATGAAGGCACAGAGGAGACTCATGCATAGAGGCCACCTCTCCTCTCTTTGGTTCATAGGGAATGGCAGGACCAACCTCCACTCATCAACCCGGGCTACCTAGAACTACTCTTCGAAACGTGAAGCATGGTGGACGACCAAATCTTCAGGGCCATTCAAATCAGTCATCGCCTTGACATGATGTACGCAACTTACTCTAGAACATCCCCACGCCGACAGTGCCCTACGTGCGCGCAAGCCTACGTGATTCCAGCCAGATGGCGCAAGAAGGGTGAAGCTAACGAGACCACTGGTTAAAAGGTCCTGTGAATGTTCATAGTTAGAAATTTTCTTCTGTTTCAAACCAGAACTTTAGTTCACTTAGATTATAGCTATGCTATCTGTAGGAAGTTAAAGAATGGACTGAATCTAATGCGGCCATGCGTCCTGGTTTCCTCCGGGCAGGACGACAGTTTGGTAATCTTTTGTTTGTTTGAACACAAGTGGCATCGTAAGGCCAACTGTCTCGGTTTCCTTTTTGTAGGCGGGACAACTGGCACTTCAACAAGACTCTGTAAACGTGCAACTCTAATATAATAGGATCCTCCCTTTTTTACTTAAAAAAAAACAAAAAAAAAAACAGGTATAAGATTTGAGATATTATAAGGCATTTCATATATATAAATATTAAACAATAATCACAATAATGGGTAGGATTTTATTTAGTTCTTGTGGGAGGTTCGTTAATTGTTTGCTCTCATTCATCTTTGGCATGTTTGGAGGGTTTAGTTTTGTTTGGCATGTTTGGAGGGCTTAGTTTTGTTTGGCATGTTAATGTTACTTGCTTACCCAATCTACCCTTTCATATTAAAATGCTACTAACACTATTTTATTAATAATCAAAGATGAGTTAATTTTTATTAGAAAGAAACATACAACTAATAAAACATCAATTATATGATTTGAGATATTATAAAGCATTATATATATAAATATTAAAGAATAATAATAATAATAGGTAGGATTGTATTTAGTTCTTGTGGGAGGTTTGTTAATTGTTTGCTCTCATTCATCTTTGGCATGTTTGGAGGGCTTTAAATCCTTTGAAATAACAAGTCAAGGTTAAAAATTGTTTGTCTTTGTTTGTCAAAGTGGGAGGGAAATTCAACCATGTTTTCTCCTTTTCCAAACCTATCTGCCTACTCAATGGTGACCACTGTGATGAGATTGATCAAATAGGGATTGAGAAGAATCAAGTGGTTCTCAAAATATCATACAAGGGGTCTCACTCCAATATTCCAAAAGCTACTATAAAGTGGTCCATTTCCATGTGGATCTTACATTTGTAAACAATGAATTGTAAGGATAAAATAGTACAAATCGGTGCATTGTCTTAACAAAAGAATGTGATATAAAGCTCATTACCATTAATTATCACATTATTATGCATTTTCCAAAGAAAGCAAAGCCCTTCAATGCAAACAAGCATCTAGGCTTAGTGAAATTATATCACCCAAGGCAAATGGTTCCCTAACACAACAACATTTCATGTAATGGAAGTCAAGAAGTATGATGACATGAGGAACCTACCCAGACCCACATGAACTTAGCTAAGAGACAGTTCCAAAACAAGTGTTTCGGGGTCTTTGTGTGACCACACTAACAACACCATGGGTTTTGCACTCTCAGGGAAGCGAACATTTTACATACAAGCAAACAACCCATTATTAAAAACCAAACAAGTGTAGTTTTTATCAACTTCATGATTTGCTTCAAGAGGTTCTTCAACATAAATAATCATGCTCTCTACTTGGACTTCACCAACCAAAGCTTATTTAGTCAACCTTCTAGCATATGCTTGAAATAAAGCCATTTCCAACCAAGGATTGGCTTATATCTTATGAATTTTGTAGCACCCCCCCATTTCCAATCCTTCCACCATGCCAACAAGGCTTGAAGGCCCATCTTAACCACAAGATCCTCTAGAATTAGGTTTTTCACTAGTTCCTAGATAAACTTATAAGTAGTGACTAAATATGTTTTTTTGTTTAAGTTTCAACCAAGGGATCTATCCCCTCATGTGATTGTATACTAGATCATTTCACTAATTATATGCCTCTTTTAAATATTTCAAGTATGAAAACTAGGTCGATTTGACCAACATTTTTCCTTCAAGTAACAAAACATGGGACCACCATAAACAATGATCATTGAGTGACAAACCAATTTGAAGTGAGAGATCTCTCCAAACAAGAACAACTTGATAGCCTCCTTCCAAATACTTTGAAGAACAAAAGTGCCAATAACCTTCACCTACACAAGGGTGACAAATAAAATTTGAAAAGTTGAAATACCCCAATGATTTTTCTTTCTTAGCAAGGCTCCTTGGAGTATTCGATGTTTGAGTAGCACCTTCTAGGCCTCATTTCCACTAATGAACCTCACCATCTAGTTGCCACAAAGAGCCTAGCCTAAATACTTGTTTTAATGATACCCAAACCTTCTAATTCTCATGGAGTGCATTAGGAGTCCCAAATGACCTTGTAAAATCCTTTACCATTATCATTATTAGCCTAATAGGAGTTACTTAGTACCTTTTCAAGGCATTGGTTGGACAAGTAGTAAGAAACCCAATAAAAGGAATAATATACATGAGTCACAACCATAGTTTTGGTACACACACACACACACACATGAAACTTGGTTGTAATTGCAAGGGCCTAATGACCCATTTTTTATCTTCTTTCCATTCACCGCAACATGACCTCCCATAAGTCTTTAGGAGCGACTTTGAAAGCAAAAGGGATGCCAAGGAATTTTAACACATGTCCTTGTTGCTCTTAAGCCCAATCTTGACCGACTAGTCAGTTTGGGAATGGACATTGACTCTACTTATAACACATGTTTTATGCCATCAATTTTGGACATAAAGCAATGCAATAGCTATCAAAGTAGTCCATCTATTTTGGACAAAAATAAATGCAAAATGTATCAAAGTAGTCCATCGTATTCTCCTTGTGACTTTGGTCTTCAAGTATGGTAAAAAAGGGCCATAAAAAATGGTCATTCATCAATTCCCATCATCTAGTTTATTTAGTGGGATTCCTTTGACAAGACCCACCCCGTATTTTGGCATAACAAGTAGCCTAAGGCTTTTGCAACCTAAAAATAAGGTTGGAGTGAACATGAAACATGTCCTAATGGAATGAAATAGGGCCACTTCCTCAAACTTTCATTTTTTAATAGATAGGTAAGTAGAGGCCTCCCCAAACAATGTTTCCATTGCACTGATAAAGAATGAGATAAAGCCCAAATATTTCATCATCGCCAAATGCCAATGGTCTCTCTAATATAGGTGTCCATCCAATGTCATCTTATAAATGGTCATGATATTTGCAGTTTTCATGTCATGATTTTTGGATGCATTTTTCGAGGCCTTTCCATGTATTTTTCACAATTTTTATGCCCATTATCAAGTAACCAGCTCAGGTTAGCTAATGTTCTTTCTATCTAGCTAAATAATACCAAAACTAGATCATTGAGCACAAATTTATGATCCCATCAAGGCTCCCTTTTTTTGAATAACTCAATTTTATTCAGCTCAATGACCCTCAACATTAACTTCAAGCTAGGGTTAGTGTTCTTGCATATTTGTGTTTGCCTCTTAGGGTTTTTGCATCATTATAAAATGTAGTTTCACTCTCTTTTTATGGGATTTTTGCAAATGTTCATAGCCATCACTCAGAGATAAGCCACCACCATTCTCGTCACTTTGTATTGTTGTGTACATTGTAGTCTTTTTCACTAGTTGATTTTAATACTTCGCTTTCAATATTGTCTCTTGTGTTAGATTTTCAATATCGCGTTCTTTCATTTTGTTCTCAATCTAATTTAGATCAATTCCAACAAATCAATCTATGTTCTATTGTTTTTTGTGTGTGTCCCCAACAAGGTCAGAGTATAGGGAGTTTGGCCTCAAACTAACCAAGCCCGGTGAAGACTTTCCTCACCAACCTAAGTGGCCTCCAATGGTGGATGAAGTAAAGAAAGACAATGCACTGAGAGATCTTATTAAGTTGTTCATCAAGTAATCCCTTGAGCGATAGATGACTGAGATGATGGATCATTTCACATATATCCTTTGATGACTCTCAACAATGACAGAGACACCTTCAACATGCAAAAAATTCGTAGGAATAACTCCTTTCAAGGTGAAAGCTAATTTTGGTATCCCTCTATTTCAAGGAAAGATCGACACATAACTTTTGGAGAGAGTTAAATCCACTAGAGGGTTATTTATTTGTCTACAACTTTTCCAACAACGAGACGATTACTTTGACACATAAAAATTCCCCTCCCCACGTCAAATATTGGTGGGATACATAATGTGTGCAACATGTAGAATATTTTGAACTATGTACGACAAAAACCAATTGTGGGGGAATTTTTCAATGCCCACGAGGAGTAGTATTTATTTGTTGGAAACTATGATGCACAATACATAGATGGACAACCTTATTCCAAGGGAAAAACCAAACTATGCAAGAGTACACCAACTACTTCCATACCCTAAATACAAAATTAGGTATTAGGGATTATAAGTAGCATTGGTTCTAAAATACTGCAACAATCTACACAAACACATCCAAACACAAATCAAGTTTATAGACATCTCTTCACTAGGAGCGGTTGATCATTATGTCGTTAAGATTGAGAAAAAAAATTGGTTGAAGGGAGAGAAAGAGTTTGCAATTAGAAATTAGCTACAACACAAGAAGGGTAAAGGTGATCTTCATTCTTAGAACAAAGGATAGAGCAAAGTTAACCATCCTTGAGACAACTAGTCAAAGTTGTGTGAAAAGAAGAAGAACAAGAAGTTGCAGGACATATGCAAGTGGTGTGAAACCCATGAAAGTCCTTGTCACAACAAAGAAAAATGTTGTTTCGGATAGTCATTATTGGACGAGCTCAAAGCATTGGACCTTGGTTCATCCCCAACACCACTAGATCCCATGAATAAGGGAAAACAAATCAATTAAATTAATAATTATAATTATGATTGTTGTTGTTGTTGTTATTATCAATTATTATTTATTATTATTATCATCGCCATCAAATATTTATTTGTTATTGATAGTTATTATCTTATAATATTTAAATATTAATGAGATTAATTGGCACTAGGAATCCTAAACCCTACATAATAAATAATTCTTATGGAGAAACCCTAACTTTGGCAGCGATAAGAGGTTCAAGGCACTAGGTGCTGGCGTACACATGGCGTAGAGGACAATGGTTGGGATTGGTGTTTATTTGAGATGGAGGGATATGATCCTCTTGTTGATTACTGAGAGAACCTGTTGTTAGAAGCAGAGATATTCTCAAATTTGAGGTTAACCCAAGATGCATTCCATTCGATGCATGAGGTCTCCTCACTCAATTTTAGGAAGGATTTGAGCCCCCCCTTATTAGTGGATAGTCTAGAGATTGTTCCTAGATCTACCACCTAATCACATTGGGATCCACCAATACGGCTCGTATTCAGGCGAATTTAAAGTTTAAACCAATGTAGCAGATCCTTGGGGGACTCGATCAAGTTGTCATTGACTCATATCCTAACGTTGAAGCTGACACAAAAAACAAAGAGGTCATCAGTTGGTTTAGCAAAGGGTGCATAAGAAACCGATCACTCAATGAATTTTCCCACTCCTGTGTGGAAAGAAGATATTTAAAAGGGTTTTTACCATAGTGCAGGTAAGAAACGTAGAAAAACCATTAGTTCTCAGAGAGATAGAGTTGCTCTCGTAGTCAGGGAGGACTTAAAAGTCACCCAAATAGTATACTTAGATGGTCGTGCTATCGTAGGCAAATTTGTGGGCAGAAGAATGGCATAAAAAATAGTAATTGCATGGATGGAAAATGAATAGGGGTTGTCCCTAGGATATATACTTATTTTCCATCTACTCTCTATAGGTTGGATGGGGGTGATATTCAAATCCAAGACACACACAAAGACTGTTTTAGTGAGACGGTGGTATTGGGATCAACATCTTTTTTTCTCTAAACCATGGCATCCCTTATTCGATGCCAGAGAGGAAAACTTATCCAGTCTTCCGATATGGATAAAATTACCAAATCTCCCCATTGAATTCTAGTCAGACGAGGGATTAAAATCCATTGGAGAGGTGTTGGGAACTTTCATAACAACGACCAAAAGGTACAAGCCCTCAAACTATCATTTTGTAGCACAAATTCTCGTGGACATTGATCCAAGTCTTGGTCTGTATGAGTCAATGGATATTGTCTTGGGGAATGAAAAGTACATTGAACAATTATATTATATACATCTCCCCTTTCAATGCTCTCATTGTCATCGAGTAGGACATCTACATGCATAATGTGAGATGATTTTTTGCAGGTCGGGACCTTCGATTGGTTGTTGTTTCACCACCCCCCTTAAGATGAGCTTAACTCAAACTTTGGAGACAACCTGAATACACAACTTTCCCCGACCAATCTTGCTAAGGTTTCAGGAGGGGCCTTAGTGGAGAATTGGGACGAACCCCCTCCAAAAGTGCAAATATAAAATACTATCTATGCATATGACTCAACCATTCCGAGTGCTGAGGTGGCCACTATGTTGGACAAACTGATGAAGGATCTTGGACTCATCGTCTCGCAACGAATCAATTTGGAATCATTTTGGGCCTCAAGTGCATCAGATCTACTAGCTTCTGGTAAGTCACCCTTTGATATCCCTACTATCTCGACATACATTCATTCAAAGTTGGGTAATGAGTTACCTAATAAGGTGGGGGTGGTGTCCAACTCTCCCACAATATAGGTTGATTATATCCTCAACGTTGTCGATAATTTGATTGTAAACATGGGATCTCTTTTTCCTTCCCGTGATAATTTTTCTATGAAATCAACCCTCCCTCTTGGGCTCGATGATGCTCATTTGAAACCTCAATCCCTCTCTTTTCTGGAGGACTAGGAGAGGATGTAAAGAAATATTTGCCTCAGCCAAAAGTAGTACGTAAATTGGTTATAAAACATGCACAAGAACATGCATCCAGAGATGTTTGTCAAGGGAGGAAAAAACTCATCACAGGGGTTCTTAGAGTAGGAATGACCTCAAGGAAGGTTTTCCCATTATCATTATGGTAGTCAATGTCTGTGGCTTAGGAGGGAAAGCCAAAAAATTATCCCTCCATAGGATCTGTGACGAGTCCAAATTAGATATTTTACTCATTTAGGGGTTGTTTAGATTTCTTTCTCTTTGATATTGAACGTTTATTTCCATATTGGAGCTTTATTGTCTTAGACTCTATTGGTCTTTCTGGTGGATTAATAATGGGTCTCTCTCCTAAAGTAAAACTCTCTAACCCCTTCTCCATTGCCTCTGGCTTTTTTTCATAAATTTACAACAATGAATTGAATCACCAGTTGTTAATCCTCAATGCATATGGACCTTATTTCGGGAAGGAGGCATTCTAGGATAAATCATTTGCAAATAGTTTGATCTCCGATGACAGTTTAATTATCAGGGGTGACCTAAATTTCACGGTGAACAAGGATGAATTTTGGGGCCAAAGGAAAAATTGTCAAATTACTTTTTGGAGAAAAATGAAACTCACAGGTTGGTCAATATGGAACCAAATTTGTTGAGACCGACCTGGTATAGCAATCAAGGTGGGGATGATGGTATTCACAAATGCCTTGACATATTTTTAGTCAATGAAAATATTCTACATGCTATAACCAATTATCTCTCGTGGGTGGGTCCTATTCGTTGTTCAAACCATTAGCCCATTTTTTTGGAAATTGGTTGCTCAGAAGAGAAGTTAGGATCTCCCTTTAAATACAACTCTAGCTAGGCTAGCATTGAGGAATTTAAAAAATTGGTATATTCGTCCTAGACCCCTTTCCATGTGGATAGTGGGTTACCATCCAACGAACATTTTATACAGAACCTTTAGTCATTAAAAAAGGAGGCCTTGGCATGGGCTAGGAATCAAATGCAATATAATTAAATTTGGTCGAAAAGGAACTTGAAGAGATCTATGTGTTGGCGATAAAGAACTCATCGATTATCAAAGATGTTAGGGAATGATGCAAATTTATGGAATCCAAACAACATTCTATATTCCTCGAGAATGAACAAACTTTTCATCTTAATAATCGAGCGCTTTGGCTACAAGCGAGAGACCAAAACTCAAAATTCTTTCATAAATTTGCAAACCATACAAAAAATTACTACTCTATCTAGGAACTAGAGGACACCCTTGGGAACAAGAAAAGGGGTTTTGTTGAATTAGCTGACCTAGGGGTGATGTAATTCAAAGGCCTTTTTGTAGAAGATAAGAATGAAAAAGTTGGAGACATGTTGAAACTATTAGCCTTGTTCCAGAGGATAGTAGACTAGGCTGGAAATTGGAATTTTTTCAAAGAAATCACCATGGAGGAGCTCAATGGTGTCTTGGAGTCATTTAGAAAGGACAAGATTCTAGGACCCGATGGCTGGACAACTGAATTTTACATATATTTTTTTGATTTTGTGGGGGAGGACCTCCTTGGATTTATGGAAGAAATTAGAATAGAGGGAAAGCTAAAATTAAGCATTGATGCCACCTTCTGAGCATTAATTACAGAATCAAATTATCCCTCTTCTTTTGACGACTTCAGATCCATTGCACTCTGTAACTGTCTATATAAAATTCATTCCAATATCATAGCAATGAGGCTTAATCCCCTGCTATCAAACTACATATTGCAAGAACAATTTGGTTTTTTTAAAGCCAGATTCATTCACGAAGCTATTGGGGTAGCGCAGGAGGGAATCCATTCCATCAAAACTCAAAGGAAATAGGTGGCGGTTTTGAAAATTGTTTTATCTTTGACTCTTGTTATTGGATATTGGGTTCGAGTTGCAGATCATTAAATGGATCATGGCATGTGCAACTTCAACGTCCTTTGCAATATTAATCAATGGTGCAGGTTCCTCCTTCAGATCTGGTCGGGGGCTCTGACAAGGTTTCCCTTTATCCCCCTGGCTATTCCTCTTGGCAATGGAAGGCCTCAATCGGGCCCTTACTGAAGCAAGAAAGATGCGGTCTTTCCAAGGTGTAAACTTTGGGACTTTGATTAGACTCACTCATCTTTTATTTGTTGATGATGTATTAATTTTTTGTCAGTGTGTTATTGTAGACCGTCTAGTTTTAAATAATATTCTAACTATGTTTAGTGCAGTGACACAGATGTCTGTAAATGAAAGGAAATCAACTATCCACCTACCTACTGTCAAGGAAGAGCATCAAGAATTATTCTCCTCATCATTCCATTAAAGCTCAAATAGATTGAGGACAACTTAAAATATCTTGGCTTTTCCATTAAGCCAAATAAATATGGGGTTACAGATTGGTCGTGGTTGGTCTCAACAGTGGAGTGCAAAGTTAATCTATGGTATAATCGTTGGATTTCTAAGGGAGGCAGAATAGTCCTTATCAAATCAGTATTGGAAGCAATTCTCGTCTTCTGACATCTCTTGAACTTTGTTGGAACACATTTAAAATTACAAGCTTGAAGCTTTACCTTACCCTTTTTACTCTATCTCAGAGTCGGTTTACAAATGATTAATCAATTTCATTTCTTTTAGCCTTAAGGCATGCACGAGGTCCATCGTCGATTAAGATCCCTCGCTGATCGAACGATTCCTTTTTCCATGAGTTTTTGGAGTTTCCTGATTATTAAAGGAACAAGCCACTAGAAACTACTTCAGAATTTTGTACTTCGAAGTTTCGCACTTCAGGCATTTTGCCATCTTGCAACTTCAAAGTCCCGATACTCGAAAGGTGTTCAAAAAATCCTAGTTATCGTACATGTATACCTTCGTAATCTTTGACACATCATTATGGGTAGTGGCCTGGCGAAATTTTAATAAAGTTAATTTGTCGATGCACGAAACAGTAAATACCTAAAAGCTAAACCCCAATTAAAAGTTAAATAATAAATTCGTGCATTTGGAGTTCAGATATTCGCCATTCATCACACTCTAGATTCACGAAGTCCAAACTCCCAAAGTACCTTAAACACTAAGAAGGTTTAATTAAAGTTAAAGATAATTATCCAATGATCAACCGCTTCACGATTTCGAATTTCAGGAATCCTACCTCAAGCTATCATCAAATATCCCGAAGTCCGAAAACCCAAAAAGACTTAAAGTTAGATATGATTTATTAATGGGTTAAATATGATTATCTTGCGATTAAATTTTCGCTAAATTACAGTTCAGGTAAATTCAAATTTTATTCATCTCATCTGCTGATCGTGAACCACCAAATATTAATGGCACTAATAATGGCTCTACGACAATGATTTC
>CBVK0100572487.1:0-15033 GCA_900067695.1 Picea abies
CCTCCCTCTACACAGGAAGTTGCAACTCAGGGTTTGGAGACAGGGAGTTCCAGCGAACAAGATACTCAAGGGAACTCGAAGAAAACTGAAGTTTTGACACATGAGGTGGATACTGCATTATCAAATCCACCAAGTGATAAAGCAAAGGCTCAATTTGAAGCTTTGATAAAAAGGGGACATGATACATCACCGTCCACACCAAATAAAATGGCTACCGACACAATAGGCCAACAACCATCCACCAAGACAGGTAGCCCTATTATGTCTTTAACACCTTTACAGTCAAGTTAGGGGAATCCAAATGTTGAAGTCGTATTTATAGAGGACCTTACTCCGATTTTAGCTGAATAAATGCCTCCTTCCGACTTCTTTTTCAGCAAAAAGAGGAGGGCTATAGTTAAAAGGGAAACACATCAAAATGATGGCGCAATAGTAAAATGGAAGAGGATGTTGTATGATGGACAAGGCCTGGATGATACGGATTTTGCTAGGGAAATGGCGGGCTCATTAGGTTCCTTTGCCACGACCAATCAATACTCAATAGAAAATCTAGCAGAGCAACTAAAACAGAGAGATCAATTGGTAAGGCAGTTGCAAATCTAGATGAAAACCACAGAACAAGAGGTAAGAACGCAGATGAATAAGGATTTTGAACAGGTCAGAGTTGGTGACAGACAAGAGATTCAACAACTCAAAACTAGCCTTGATGAAATGCATAAAAAATCACAGGCCAATAGAGAAATGGCCATTCAGTAGGGAGAATCGATCAAACAACTTCAGGCAAAGATATATTTATTTGAAGTTACAACAGTGGAGATGGCAACCTTCCAAGCTCAGGCACTAGAGGTACATGAAAGGCTGGAATTAGCCCAACAAGATATGTTTATGAAAGTGGAAGCCGTTCAAAGTTGCTATCAAGTGGTAGACCTTTCTCTAAATAGCATTTACATTAAGGAGAGAGAAGCCACTACATCTCGGGCTAAGTTTCAGGAGGCCATTTTAATAGCAAAAAAAGATGATGTAGCAAAGGTCCCTCGATTGTCTCTTTCTGAGCAAACCCAAGGCGACATAATCTTGAAGGCATGGGAGACGAATATGGTTGAAAGTAAAAGATTATCCAGGGAAGTAAATAAAGTTTGTGAAGAAGTAGTGTCTTCACTCGACAAAGGGTTACTTGACTTTGAAAAAGATAGTATCTCTGAAGCCTTGGGGCAGATTGACATAGCAAAAAATCAACATAATTCTAAGACAAGAATAGAGGAAGCCCAGATGAACATCCAACAATTGAAACAAATCGACCTTATCCATATTAACAAATGGATAGTAAATCCCAGTTTACAGCTAGAGGCTACATCTTTGGAAGCAAGAAAAATACATGATAGGTTACCTCATATAGAAAAGAAGCTGTATATTTTTGAGGCAAATGAAATAACAGAACCTTATGGGTTGGTAGTGCAGTTAGTAAGTAGATGCATCTAGTGTGTCGAACATGGAAAAGCCAACACATCTGGAAATAAATGAGACACCTTGCGCATATTACTCGTCATGATCAGATGCCAATGACCTCCAATATGAAGGATATGGAAAGGAAACGTCTCTACAGGTAGGTGAAGAGACAAAGGATATGTAAATGGAACCTTTTAATTTTTGCATATTGTAATATTTAATACTCTTTATGAGAAGTCCAACCGTTTTGGGTTGAGACCATTTTGCATAAATACATGAATCAAAGACTTATTTCAGGTCGCTTCTTGTCAATTGTAACATAGAAGACTCTCCTTATAGAGTATTAATATAAGTGCAAACAAATATTCCAAGTTTTGTTCAAATCTGGGTTATGTGTTTCTTTGTCTTCCATTGCTCATTTTCTTTATGTATTCCTAAATAAATGTTGATTCCAATTTAGTACTACAACTACTGAAATCGTATTGTATCAATAATTTATTGAGTAAGTAGCTTTTCCTCTATATTTACTGTGAGTAATACAAGACCTGCTTGTTGTGTGGATTACTCTATTTCTATGCATTATTCAAGGTTATACTAATCTACTCTCTTCTACTACAACAAGGTGGGATTATTCTGTAATTGATGCCTTGCTTTGTTTCACAGCTTTGTTATTTTCTTTCACTTCATTTATTATTTCGATTTTGACCTAGATACGAAATACATCTTTTGTGCTGCTACGAGGTTAATTTCATTAAGGAATTTTTCTCATATAACTGAGGTAGGAAAAGAATTTTAAATCACACTCTTAAACAACTTCCCTGATGCTTGACATTATCCTTTGAGCCTTAAGTTTAATCTCAGGACGAACAACCTTGATCCCAAAAGGAATCCTTACCTGGATCTGAAAAATATGCTTCTATTACCTTTGGAAAGGTAGCTTGGAATACAAAGGGTCGCATCTTGCAAACAGGAAAATCTTATCGAAACCCAAAGCTTTGGGAGGATGGGGATTAAAGGACAGGGTTATGTTTGGTCAAGCACTGGTAGCCAAGTCCTTATGGGTCTTCTTGACACAAGAGAGACTTTGGAGTCATATTATAATTGCCAAATACATTGCCTTGCTCTCGATAGTGGATTGGATCCGTCAAAGAAACAAGAACATTCCAAATGATTCAACACAATAGAGGGCATTATCGCAAGCATTTCTGGTGATTGATAAGTACCTAGCTTGGAAGTCGGCAATGAAACACATGTGATATTAGGATTAGATGCAATAGTTGGATGTGGAGAAAGAGTGTTCTTGGCAGAATATTTAAAACTCTCCTTACGTCTGAAAGGCTTATGTACTCTGAGCCGGGTTGCTAATATGGAGACGTCAACCATTTGGGCCCAAAACTGGTTTTTTGCTAGGGATTTGGATTTAGAACACAATTGGTCACAAGATTGGTCTGGTTTTACATTAGAACTACAAGAGTGCATATACACTTGTCGAATACAAATGATGAACTAGCTTGGGTTTTCCATTTGTCTAGTGGGAAATATTCAACAAAATTGGGATATCATTTATTGATGCATCAGGGGGATGAAATTATTCACTGGTTATATATTCATATTTGGAAGATCAAAGGGCCTCCAAAATTAGTCCTATTCTTCTAGCTAATTCTCAAAGAAAGAGTTCTCTCATGGGATTGCCTACAAAAAAGTGGTCAATGGGGGTTGAGGATCTATTACCTTTTGTAAAAACACTGAGGAATCCAACATACATTTATTCTTAGAATTCTACTTTATTAGGCAGGTCTAGAAAGAAGTGGAGGAAAACTTGGGGACCACAAATATTTAATCTAAGGATAAATTCAAGAGTGCTCTAAAGATTTCTATTCTAACCCAAGGTTACACTCATAGAAATTCCTCCCCATTCTAGTTTCTTGGGGTTTGTGGTTGGATTGAAACGCTAGCCTTTTTAAGAACAAAGCATTTCCTTCTATCAAAGTCTCACAAAAGGTGCTTTCCCTGCTTCATTTCTATAAGGCCTCACCAGCTCCAAAAATCACCATAGTTTTTGAACCTCTATCCATTAATAAGAACATCCCATGGGGTTTCTTCAATGGGACTTGCTAGGAAAATGCATAGTCTTGTGACTTATGCATTGTAATATTTCCCTCACCATCTCATTACTTTCATGAAAAAATCAATATTGGATTGAGCACCAACAACATGACCGAGTTCTCTGCTCTATATGCTCTTCTAAAAATGGAGGACAAAAAGGAGGTGATTGATATTTAGATTTTCAGCAACTCAAAATTATGTATTGACTGGATGAAAGATGCAGTTCAACTATCCCATATAGAGCTTCAATTGATTGGTCAAAACTTGAAAATTATAGCCAAACAATTCAATGATATTCAGTTCACTCATATTTTAAGGGAACACAACATGGAGGCCAACTCTTTTTCAAAGGAGGCGCTTTTACTTAATGCTAATGTGATTCAATGGGAAGAATTTTTCGGAGGATGCTTGGTTTCCAGATTAGAATAATCCTTCTTCTAATCTCATTAGCTTGGACTTCTTGAGTTGTGAATCATTTGTTGATGTCTTTTTGAACTTTTGAGGTCCTTTTATTATAAATAGGTTAGAGAACGATATTTTTGAACATGTGTGTAGAACCATTAATAGTTTGCGTGAAAGCGCCTTTTGAATGTACATTCTATCCCTTATTAGAAAGTGTGGTTTTTTTTTCGAGGAAAAAAAAATAATGAGATTAATTATTAGTATGTGCCTATTTTACTGCACTAAGATTCAATCAATTTCACACCATGAAAGAAAAAAATCAAGTATCCATACACACAATTATGAAATTTTATTGCACTAGCATTTAATCAATTTCACACCATGAAAGAAAAAACAATGTATACATAAACATAATGATGAAATTTTAAATTAAAATGAAAAACTAACATGTATTTATTTTTCCTATAACAAGTGGTACATTGCCATCCCAGAGAAATGTCAACTTTGTATACAATGTTGCATGAAAAAATATTTACATGTATAAGGAAATGAAATGAATTTGACATCACAAGTTGATTGAATCGTTGTCAGTTCCATCCTCATCTTCTAAAACCCTCCTCATCCTCACTAAGTAAAAACATAATAAAAAAGCATAAGTTCAATAAACTAATTACTAATATCTATAGAAGTAACAAAGTGCATATAAGTTAAAAATCCGTCAATACCCTTTGACTCCTCTAAACCACTCTTGCCACCATCTGTCCAAAAGAATATAATAATTCCAACTATATAAAAGTTCAAAAATTAGCACATAATTAACAATAAATTACCAGGGGCATGAATTGGTAAACTTCCACCATTCTTTCATAACCATCATTGAGGGTGCAATTTATTTCTTCTTGAGTTGGCTCTCGACTATAATCATTTTACCATATATAATAAGCAAAAATCATATTAAATAATGACATATACTAAACTAGTATATTGACATTATAAATAAGATTATTCATAAACTTAAAAGCAACCTCTAATTGAGGGCCTCCCGACTTCACCAATAGAATGTGCATTTTTTTTTTTTAAATTATGTCCAATCATGCTTATACATAAGATAAGATAAGAGCAATTAAGTTTATCACTATATGACAAATAATCACAAAACTAGATCAATGGTATTAAAAGAATACACGAGAGAAATAATATAATGTGCTAGTACAAAGACAACTCCTAGATTAGTGCCAAAATCATATCAAAATAAATAACTAAAAGTTAAAAGCTTAAGAAGCTAGTAAATTAAGAAAGTACAATATTATTTTATATTAATTATGTAAAGGTTAAACAATTAATGATAAATGAGCCATAAACAAATTTAATCAATAATTCAACTAATCATGTATTTTTTATTACCTTTGTGGCTTTTTGTTGTGTTGTCTAAGTGTCCACTCCTCGTGCTACCTTCTCAAGAGAGATCTTACTAGCATCTTCCCAATCTGTAAGGATGTTTTTAATTACAATTTTATTAAAATTCATTGGTCTAATTTTCATTTTTCTTTCCACATCATGGAGTTTACTAATGAGCCCGTTGAATTTGTTTGAAACCACAAAAAATTAAGTTAATTATAAAATTCAATGAAGACACAATGAAATAGAAAAGGTAAAGGACAAGGAACATGGGTGACTACGAAGAAGAGTAATTAGAACATACTTCACCTGATGTGGTATCTCTTCCTACTCATAGTCTCAAAGAAGCTATGAAGGACCCATATATCACTAAATTGTGTGTTTGGGAAACTTTTATGTAGACATTCTAATGCTCTTTGCTTATTAACAATACTTATTTCATCCCAATGTTTGTGGTATTCTTTTGACCACTCCCTAGTGATAGTGAAAAAAAATTCTCGATGGAAAAATGTTTCCACTTCCAATGAATCAACTTGTATATCTTCATGATAAATCAATTATTTTCCTTTTGTCAAGGCAAATCTTTGCCTCAATTATCGTCAACTCTATACCCTATGCTTTTTTATCATGTTTTTACTTAGTGAACTTATTATCATCAACTCTATACACACATAGCAAATAGTGTATTGTATTAAATTAATATTATAACACACATTTTAAATTTCACTCGAAAATGCAAGATAAATTGTGTCTCAGTTAACATGCGTAAAGTGACTGTGGTTGAGACTCCTGGAGCTTAATCCCATCGAATGCATATAATCCTTACATATATGGTTTATCTTTTTCTTCCGATCTCACTTCATTTTTCTTTCCACATCATGGAGTTTACTAATGAGCCCGTTGAATTTGTTTGAAACCACAAAAAATTAAGTTAATTATAAAATTCAATGAAGACACAATGAAATAGAAAAGGTAAAGGACAAGGAACATGGGTGACTACGAAGAAGAGTAATTAGAACATACTTCACCTGATGTGGTATCTCTTCCTACTCATAGTCTCAAAGAAGCTATGAAGGACCCATATATCACTAAATTGTGTGTTTGGGAAACTTTTATGTAGACATTCTAATGCTCTTTGCTTATTAACAATACTTATTTCATCCCAATGTTTGTGGTATTCTTTTGACCACTCCCTAGTGATAGTGAAAAAAAATTCTTGATGGAAAAATGTTTCCACTTCCAATGAATCAACTTGTATATCTTCATGATAAATCAATTATTTTCCTTTTGTCAAGGCAAATCTTTGCCTCAATTATCGTCAACTCTATACCCTATGCTTTTTTATTATGTTTTTACTTAGTGAACTTATTATCATCAACTCTATACACACATAGCAAATAGTGTATTGTATTAAATTAATATTATAACACACATTTTAAATTTCACTCGAAAATGCAAGATAAATTGTGTCTCAGTTAACATGCGTAAAGTGACTGTGGTTGAGACTCCTAGAGCTTAATCCCATCGAATGCATATAATCCTTACATATATGGTTTATCTTTTGATGTTAGATCTTTTAAAAATTCTCCAATATTTTTTATTAAGTTCTTCTACAACAAAAAATGGTATATAGTAAAGATTAGAATTGTAAATGCAACTCTTCATAAAATAAAATACGTATGTTTTAGTATTATATAACAACAATAAAGCATGTGATTACAACTCACTACGAGCATGCTTCCTTCATTTACTACTTTTTCTTTACTTGTACTTCCATGACATTCATCATCTCTTTCCTTGGATTAGGCATCATTATTGGTTCCCTCACCCCTAGAAGCCATATGATCTATAGATATATTACAATAATAAACAACCGAGGTAACCAAATAAAATCCATGGAATTAAATATATTCATAATTTGACATGAACATTGAAAATACATATGTATAACATCAACATATGCAAAGACACTTTGATCATGGAATAGGATAAGTAGAGGGGTAGTTCTATGCAACTATCATGATACTTATCGAATAAAGTCTCGTAATTTTCATAGTTAATAGAAACTGGTTATCACACCATGATCAACACCATTGCAACCTACTCTCATCCCAATATATCTACTTGAGGGTATGTACTTAGATGCTTAAAGAGTAAGGGAGTATAATTCTACAAACAAGAGGGGATTATTTTTATTAATTTATTTTACAAAAAACTAATGAGCATGTTTATTGATATTGACCTAAGTAAAACCTGAATTAGTGAATTATGGTTAATTTTAAGAGAAGGAACATAGCAATAATTCATGACTAATAATAATTGATAATATTATTATTTCAATTATCTTAACTTGCAAGAGGTAAAGGTAAAGGAGGAGAGGAAGAAACAAGAAGAAGAAAAATGATAAGAGAAAGAGAAAGAAGAAGAGAAGGAAAAAAAAGAGAGGGGGAAGTGGGGAAATGAAAGAGAACGAAGGAGAGGGAGAAAAAGAGGAAGCATAAAAGATCGTAGAAAAAGAGGGGAAATGAGAGGAAGAACAAGAGGGGGAGAAGCAAAAGAACAGGAGGGTTGGAGAAAATGAAAGAACAAGAAGGAGATGGAGAAGAGAAAGAGGAAAAGGAAAAGGGGGAATAGGATAAGGAGGGAGAGGAAAAATATGAGTAAGAAAAGGCCATGGAAGAAAGGTAAATGGAAAGAAGGAGAAGGAGTCAAGGGGTAAACAAAGGGAGAGGAAGGAGAATGGGAGGGAGAATAAAAAGGGGAATATCATAGACACAAATAATAAGAGGGATTTGGATAAGAAAGAGGAAGAAGGAGGGAGAGGGATAAGAATAAGGAAGAAGAAGAGGTGGTGGGAGTAAAGAAAATGGAAAGAGAAAGAAAGAAAAGGAAGGAGAAGGAATGTAAAATAGAGAACAAGAAGAATACAAGCAAGAATGCGAAGGAGAAGGAAATTAGAGAAGAAAAAAGGAGAGGTAAGAGGTATGTAATCCTTAAACACTAACTTGTTTGTTTTTTTCATAAAATGAGATCCCAAATATTAACCCAAATCCCATTCTAAATCATATCTCAAATTTGAAAAAAATTAAAAAAGGGAAAATGGGAAAAAATCATATTTTGGAATCCAATAGATCTGATGAAGATTCTCAAATCTCCCTTGGCCACTCCTATTGAATGCCCCACAAACCTCTCTCAGCTACAAGAAGTTATACTTCACAATTTCACGTGAAATAAAACTATAAAGACCCTCGTTTTCCACTATAAGTTCAAAAGTGATAAATGGGCGAGGAAAACCCACTATTTATGTCACTTTTTTTCCACATGTTATGTGTTTGCGTCAGCGACACAAACTCCCAATTTGTATCAACTATTTCGACACAAGTATAATTGTGCATTGGGGTTACGTTAAGGTTGCATCATTGTGGTGTCAATTTCAATTGTTTGGTGCATAATGTTAAATATAATACAAGTTATATTTATCTCAATAATTATTATAATTATAGTTATAACAATAATAATAAAATAATAATAATCTAATAGAATGCCACAACCTAGCGAGCCCCCAAATAATAATAATACATTTGGAACATATACATAGCGAGCCCCCAAATAATAATAATACATTTGGAACATATACATAGCTAGATGTGCATGCAAAATATGGAAACAATATATTCATATGGATAAATATTGATTTTTTTTTAACAAATACAAACAACTAACCACCTTAATATGAAGAAAAGAGTAAGTGCTAAATTTAATAAATACCAGACATTGAAAATTCACCTTACCCATTATTAGCAATAATTCCCAACGCCCAAATAAATGGAATTTGAAAAGTTAGGGCGTGAAATAAAATTTGAAGCACAACAAATATAAAACAAAGGTAAACTAATTTATTATTTTCATTATTTCTTGTGCGGAAATGTATCATTAATGGAAGACCATGTGATATGGGATATATATGATGATGGATGTATGAAATAATGAAAGATGGTAGCTAATATAGCCTCGATTTGGGTTCAAGTCCTACCAAGTGACATGGTAGTGTTTGTGTTCATGTTTGTGTATGTGCACTAGTGTACACAATAAAAGTTAGGGCCAAAGGGAAGTCCTTAACATGTTTGGTGAAATTGATACCCCCACTACTACTCATAGCTTTTAAGTCAAAGGTAACCGAATTGAATGGTGTTAATTTGATCATATGTCATGTTAATCTAAGCATATTAGCCTCATCATCATAAGAGGAACCTAGTTTGAAAAAAAACAAAACCTTTACATTAACTTGTTTGGATGTAATTGTAGATGTTGAAGCGAAAAGTTTTTGAAAGAGTGATATGATCTTGAATGTTTTTAAGGTCACTAATTTGGATGCAATAGAATTTGTAGTAGCATCCCACTTTCCAATAGTTAATAACAACAATTTTCATGGCATTAATGGAGATGCAAGAATGTCTAGTGCTTAGACCTTACTTGTGGTGGTGTTTAGGATGTTCATGGGGGCACAACAATGTCTAATGTTTTGGTGTTATTAGGGACATTTCTTGGTCCATAGTGATGGTGGAAATAAAGACCATTTCAAAGAGACAAATGGTCACAATCTAGGAAGAGAAATTTTAAACGTTGCTTGAGTACTAAAACACCAAAATATTATTGTTCATTTTTTAGGTTGTTTCATAAAAATGGTAGGTTAAATTTTTGTTAAAAAAATTAAATTGGAAAGAATTCTCATTAACCGTTGTGAATAATGAATAATTTACACATGATATACTTTGTATAACTCAATGAGTTCGAATTGAGGTGAACCAAGTCGCCATAGTGGTGGTCTAGAGTGATCTAGACACACACCAACAGTTACGGGAGCGAACTGCCACCTATTCTAGTCTCTTAGGCAGTTACGGGAGTGAACTGCCACCTAGTTGAGTTAACTAGTCAACTAGTCTTCAGTTAACTAACTGAACAGAAAGTAGTGAGGATTTAACTCAAGGAATCAAGGCTAATGCGCCACTTTGGTGATGATACCAAAGCAAGGTCAAATTAGCATGGTGATGATCCCAATGCAACATCTAAACTCAACTCAACTAGAACATCTAAACTCAACTCAACTAGTCAAACTGAAGTGTGAACTGAAAGAGAATATTCTCTAGGTGGAATATTCTAAAATATAGGAGTCTGGATAATGACTAATTATGACTAATAAACAAATAAAAACCTCAAGAAAAAGAAATCCTAGGTGTGTGTGAAGTAACTCCAACACCCCCCCTGAACATCACTATGGTGAAAATAAAGATTGGGTCCCGACAACGAGGCCATGTTAGGTACCCAAGTACAAAAGATACACTGAAAACAAAGTGAGGAAAAAGGGAAAACCTCATGGGAAAACCCCCCCCTCAAGGTAAAATGTATGTAAAAAGAAGAACTATAGTTGCTAGGCAACTATGTCCTTCACTCCAAGACGACCTTGCAGAGAATGGAATTTCTGCTCAGTGAAGGTCTTGGTGAAAATGTCTGTCGTCTGTTCTGCTGAAGGACATAACTATAAGTCGATGATCCCCTCGTGTACTAAGTCCCGGATGTAGTGCATGTGGATCTCGATGTGCTTCATCCACTACCTCTAAATTGGATCTCTGCAGAACTTCAGAGTGCTCTGGTTGTCACACCAGATGATGCTCGATCGATGAAACTGAATGCCCAACTCAGTGAGAAAATGTTGTAGCCACATAGCCTGAATGGTTATGTTAACTACCCCTCTGTACTTTGCCTCGACTAAAGATAGAGCAATGGCAGCTTGCTTCTTGCTCGACCAACAAATAGGCCCGAAACCAAGACTGAGTGAGTAACCATATGTGGACTTGCGATCAATGCTATCGCCATCCCAGTCGAAATCAGTAAAACCAATGAGATCTAATGTAGAGTTTGCTACATAATGAATCCCAAAGGTGATGGTTCCTTGTACGTATCGAAGGATACGCTTTGCAGCTTTCTAATGTAGCTCATGCGGCTCTTGCATGAACCTGGAAACTACGCCAAATGCATATGAGAGGCCTGGTCTGGAGTGTGTGAGATACAACAAGCTCCCCACTAGCTGTCTGTATAGTGTGCTTTCAACCAGTGGAGTCTCCCCACCATCCTCAAGTTTGACTCCTGATAGGAAAGGAGTCGGAGTAGACTTGCGGTCTGTCATGTGAAATCTCTCAAGGAGATCTCGTGCATACTTGGCTTGAGACAGTTTGATGCTTGATGCATCCCGACTAATCTCAAGTCCAAGGAAGAAGTGTAGCAGACCCATGTCCGTCATCAAAAACCTGTCATGAAGAATCCTCTTGACTGCAACAATCACTGAAGTCGAGCAACCGGTGATAAACAAATCATCGACATACAGAACTAAAAGTAGAAGTGAATCAGTTGTCCTGAGCATGTATACATTCGGGTCTGATTTACAATGTACAAAGTTATGTGACAATAGGTAGGAGTCCATCTTGGCACACCATGCCCTCGGAGCCTTCTTGAGGCCATAAAGTGACTTCTTCAGTCGACAGACCAAAGACGAGTCCTGCATAAATCCCTAGGGTTGCTCCATGTAGATCTCCTCAGAGAGATCATCGTGAAGAAATGCATTCTTCACGTCCATCTAATGGACTTCCCATCCCCTGGCTACCGCAATGGCAAGTGCCAATCGTATGGAATCCATCTTTGCTATTGGAGTGAAGGTCTCATCATAGTCAATACCATGAACTCGCTGAAAGCCTTTGGCGACAAGCCTAGGTTTGTAACTGCTGATCTGTCCATCTGCTCCGCTCTTGGTCCTGTAGACCCATCTGCATCTGACAAGTTTCCTCCCAGAAGGAAGGGGAACTAGATCCCAAGTCTGGTTCTCGAGGAGGGAGTTGTACTCCTCCTGCATGGCAGATTCCCAAAAGGGATTTCCAGCAGCCTCGCCATAAGACTGTGGATCTGAAGAATAAACCAAGAAAAGATGCCTGGAAGGCAATGGTTTAGTGGCAGTGAGTGCAATATGAGGCTCCTAGAAATCAGATCAAGTCCTCCTAGTATCGGTTGGATCACCAACGAGATCCCCTGCATCCTGAAGAGTAGTCTGTGCCCACTTGGGCCTCTACTCTGGCATTGCAACTGCATCTGGATGCTCTAACTCTACATCTGACTGTACTGACTCTGAATCTGAATCATCTGAGTCCTCTGAATCAGAACTCTTGTCTGAAGAAGAGTCAACATGTGCATGCTCATCATCTCGGACAGGTGGAATAGTGAAGGTGTCTGGATGAGACTGTTGAGGTACATGCGAGACACTTTCCTCGAATTGGACACTACGCTCAATGATGAGTTGGTCCGAGGAAAGATCAATAAGCCGATATCCCTTCACACCGTCGGGGTATCCAACAAATATGCACTCAGTGCTCTGTGGATCAAGTGCTTTCCTCTTTTCAGAGGGAATCCTGGCCCATGCACGTGAACCAAAAATACGAAAGTGGGTCACTTCCGGTTTGAGGCTGCTCCAAGCCTCATAGGGGGTCTTATCCTTGACAGATCTATGGGGAGATCCATTTTGGATGTATTTTTCACAGTTAAGTGCTTTGGCCCATAGTCTCCGTGGTAGTGACTTTGCATGCAACATGCAAGATACCATCTCCTTTAGAGATAAGTTTTTCTGCTCGGCAACTCCATTTTGCTGCGAAGTGTAGGGAACTGTATGCTGCAACTGAATCCCTGCCTCATGGAAAAGATTATGAATCTCATGATTCACATACTCTCCCCTGTTATCAGTTCAGAAGACTTTGATCTTCTTTCCGGACTGTGTCTCAACCAAAGCTTTGAAATCTTTGAGGTGTTGAAAGACCTCAGATTTTTTCCTGAGAAAGTAGATCCAAGTAAAACGTGAGAAATCATCAACAAAAATGAGAAAAAACCTCGCTTTGTTGATCGATGGATGCAGAAAAGGACCCATGAAGTCACTGTGGATCAGATCTAAATGTGCAGAAGCTTGCTGAGACTTTCCTTTGGCGAATTTCTCTTGAGGGTGTTTTATACTCCCTTGGAGAAATGGATGTCTGGTAGACGATCAACTAATCTGTGCTTGCTAAGCTGTTGCATGTATCTGAAATTCAAATGTCCAAACCTTTCGTGCCATATCCTACTACTTTCATCAGCATGAGTAAGCAGTAAAGCATAATTAGGTTCAATGAATTCAGAAAATGCATACAATCTAGACTGATGATTTACCTCACCGGTAGCAACCCTGGAGTTGGTTTGCATGTTGTATATGTCCACGGAATTTGGTGTGAATACGAATTTCTTTCCGGTGCCAGAATTCGTCATCTGATACACGGAGAGAAGGTTGACAGAAATCTTGGGAACATGCAACACATTCTCGAAGCTTCCATTGGTGAGTTCAATCCTTCCTTTGCCGGTGACTTCGACAGAAGAGTTGTCCCCCATCAGAATAGGAGGACCTTTGCATGCATCCAAAGAAGAATATACTACTTCTGAGGTAGCCATGTGATGTGATGCTCCTGAATCTACGATCCAAGCATTGAGAGAGGAGTTGATGGCAATCAAGGCATGGCTAGAATTGTCTTTCTTGGAATTCGTATCTTCTGGCTTCTTCTTCTTTGCACCCTTGGGGATGCGATCTCCAAGGTTGTTTTTCTGAAGTATATGAGACATCAGATCTATTTGTTTTTGCATGCATGCAAATTCCGAATGGAATCCTTTGTGACAGTATGTTCATTTCTCTCATTTTCTTCCCTTTTCTCCTTTGGATCCAGAGGCATTAGTGAAGGGTTTTGTGTACCCTTCCTTCTTTGTATGTGCATGAGCTTTCCACTTATATTTATCTTTATATTTCTGATATTTGTGGCTGCCATCATGCATAGTGAGTGCATGCACCCTTGGGCCTTTGATTGCGCCCATGTTGATGAGCTTGGTTTGCTCTTGTGTCAGGGATTCGATAAAGTCCTCAAGAGAAGGCATCTTTCAGGTGGCTCCAAAGGCGAATCTGACAGTATGGAATGTAGATACAAATACTGAGAATTCAGGAACAAGCTTGGAGAGAATGGTGAGAACCATTTTTTTCTCCTCCTTCGATTTATCAACCCCACAAGCTTTGAGTTGCGACAATAAATCCTTGAATTTTGTAAAGAAATCTTCGATATTCTCGAAGATTTTTGGATCCAATGTGAGTAGCTCCACCTCCAGCATGTGTCCCCTCATCTCATCCTGTTTTCCAAAGATCCCTTCCAAGATGGTCCAGGCTTCATTAGGAGTCTTACAGGGAGATATATGAAAAAGGAGATCGAGAGAAATAAGACTACAAATTGTTCCGAGTGCCTCATCCATGCGATTTAAGTACTTGGATTTTTCTATGGCTGATGTCGGCTCTGTATATATATTCATGGTTAACCTATACAACCCTTTGGATTGGATATGTATGGATATTTTCTCCTTCCATGCAAAATAGTTGTAAGGTGTAAGAATGAATTCTTTTTGGAATTCCATCTTTTCGCTGTCTTCGATCTTTTGTACCTGCAAAAAATTTTGGTGTAGCTTTTGCTTGGTAGTCCGTCGGCTCTGATACCATGTAAATGTGTTGAACTGCATAGAATAGATCTAGCTAAACAATGATACACACATTTGCAGAGAGAATTGGAAAAAGAAGAAGAAGGA
>CBVK0100572490.1:0-13545 GCA_900067695.1 Picea abies
GTCTCATCTGGTTCTGTTGCTATGTATTTCTGTGTGAATTTTTAGTAATCAATTTAAATCTTCGTTTATATATATATATATATATATATATATATACTAGTAAAGCTACTTTGAGGACTTTAGAGACATCAGTCTCATCTGGTTCTGTTGCTATGTATTTCTGTGTGAATTTTTAGTAATCAATTTAAACCTTCGTTTATTTACCAATATATATATATATATATATATATACACTATAGTAAAGCTACTTTGAAGACTTTAGAGACATCAGTCTCATCTGGTTCTGTTGCTATGTATTTCTGTGTGAATTTTTAGTAATCAATTTAAACCTTCGTTTATATATATATATATATATATATATGTTGATCTATACTTGATGACCTGTAGTGATTAGTTTCTTCGTTGTAGTCGCAGAATACTCAACTTGAAAAAAGACTAGGGTGTGACATAAGGCATGGCGAGGTCCTGAGACATTACAGTAAGGCCAGCTGTCGAGAAGATATGCCAAGCACAGCTGAAGGTAAGGTTCTCCATTTCTTCCCATCAAAGCCTGCCTGAGAGAGCTAGAAGATCAGGCTCTCACTTACCAGGAATATAACATTCCAAAAACAACCAAATCTAATAAATGTATAGGTCGATCAAGTGGGTTAAATCTGTTGCTCCAGGTTATCTGTTAGTTTTGGTCATCTAGAACAAAATATATCAACTCATTTCAATATGTAAGGCTAGTAAAAGCTATTTTGAAGACTGTAGAGACATCAGTTTCATCTGGTTTCGTCTTTGATCTCATTTTCTGCCAATGCTGGTTATTGAGAGTCGAGACTCGGATATGGACCCCCGGACTAAGTTAAAGGGAGACCAATCTTATCTCTTTTGCTATCTCTTTCTGTGTAAATTTTCAGTAATTAATAAAAACCCTTTTTTATTTACCAAAAATATATATGTTAATAAAAATCCAAAAACAATCAAATCTAATAAATGTATATAGGTCGATCAATTGCAAAGTGCAAAAACAATAAAACATTAGTTAGACTAGAGTTAAGAGCAACATTTCCAATCTGATAGAAAATTTGCAAAATAAAACTCCTTTCTCTATTCTAGACACTGGGATATTTCAATAACATTTTAATCTGAGTAGAATTGGGTTAGCTCAATTGGTTGAACCATCTGATCAAGGCATGTTGTTGATAGGAAGGCCACAGGTAATAAGTTCAAATCCGATCAAGTCCCTCAAGTTTACCAACCACCATTGCGACTGGCAATTAAGCTGACCTCCATCTGGATATTCTGAGGGAAAAGAGAGGATCCCGTGAAGTTTTCCTTGAGAAAAAAAACACTCCTAATCTGAATAACAGCAAGTATATAGAACAAGTACATAATCTGCCTAAAACAAGGGAAATAGCCTGAGAGAGAAATGAGTGCCTAAGTACATGACTACCAAAAAGAAGTAAAATGAGTGAGCAGCCAAAAATTAAGAGAGAAAATATGACTTGTAATAAAAAAAGAATATGGTCATTCTATTAAAAAAGAATATAGTTGGCCCAAAATTGTCGGCTTTGTCTATCTGGTTTTTTCTTAACTCATGCTTAGATAGTGCAATATTACTTTTAGCTTTTTAAAATTGTTTTTTATTACTGTCAATGGGGTTTAGCTCGGGTGGTTGGGAGTAATGATTGTTATCCTTCTCATCTGGGTTCAATTCCTGTAAGTGACATGTCAAGCTCGTACCGAGTATATTGTTGTAACGGCTTTGAGGCCTGTTGTTGACCAACCTTGTGCCCTGAAGATTCTAGGGTTTACCATGAGTACCATCCTCGAAATGAAGAGAAATACTCAGAGATTTTTTCCAGACTTTGTAACCTGGAAAAAAAAAACTGTTCTTTATTACTTGATTTTGAAGCTATTGGCAACCAGACGCCACTTGCCGGATATCCATGAAATATGGCTGTTTATTGACAAATATAACCTCCCTGCTGAAAATGGATTTAAATCACTGCTAACTGATAGATTGAACCTTCCGAGAGACAATCTTTGCCATAATGGCATTATGATGCTAGAGCAAGATAACATGCATAGCAGTCACTTCGGACAGCATGTTCAATCTAAGGTTTAACAGGTACATTTTGTGCTGGAAAATCTGAGGGCTCAAACATAATTCCATGGTTATTAGACACCTGTATTCTCACTGTGGTTTGGGAGATCCGCACAATGGCATTTGCCAACCAATGACATTAATCATGTGCCCCACGGACCCTCACTTCTATGGTAAACTTAATTGGGTTGCAGAACCAGGGAAACAAACTAGGCTCGACCACTTTTAAAATTATATTAGGATTCCAATCTCGCATAAAAACTTGTCGAGTTGCAGAGTAAAAATATATCATCGAGTAATGACCACTGTCCTTAAACAGGTGTTGTGGTCCCAGGTTTCCTATTATAATATTTCAGTCTATTATTATGATTTTGATCTGGCAAAGCTTGGCACTCAAAGCATAACTCCGTGATTATTAGTCACCCACGGGCACCATCAATGCAAAAACTCTAGGGTTTTATTGAAGAGAGTATCATATCAAATTACAGCCGTGCACAGTGAAGAAACAGCATTGATATAATCATTCAGTCTCAAGGTTAAATTAGTCTCAGGGTTCAATTGGTTGAACTATCTATCCAAGGCACATTGAGGATGAGATCCAAGGCACATCGAGGACGAGAGGCTAAAGGTTACAGGTTCAAATCTATTCTAAGTCTCCTATGAAGTATGAAGTATTATCGTGACTTGTGACGGGTTCAACCGCCTTCAATCTCGATATTCAAGGAAGAAAGGGAGCAAGCTCCTGGGTTAAAAAAAATAAGCATTGGTATAATCATCATTGAAAAAAATAAAATCGGCAAAATCAAATAAAACAAAATGGAAATAGATGGAGATTGGAAGTACAGTAGCAAACGAGTCATTGTCACCTGCAATCAACGCATCCATTGAAGAATAGGGAGTATCAACGCTATTCTTCCTATTGTCGTCTCCAACATGGTCGTTGTGTTCCTCCTATCGATGATGAATACCGCTCTGAATATGACCCATAAGGAGCCGATGCCCAAATCATAAATATTGACTAATACAACTCACAACATGGTTTCTTGTCCATGCGCTCAAGAATCGTATATGAAATTTTAAGGGAGGCTCTGCAAATTTAGGTTGCAGGGGCACTTCTTCTCATTCACTTCTTGCATTACTCTTCCTATCATCTACACCATGCTCATTTTTGTCATTTTCATGTGTGGAGGAAACCCTTGACTCTATTGGTGCGGGGAGCTTGGAATGTTGGCACCACGAGAGGAGGGGACTAAGTCCCATGCACTACACAACACAAAGCCCATCGCTAAGTGCCAAGCACACAATACCATTCCAGAACTTACCCATATCGAAAACCTCCTCTGAATGCAACTACAACCCTTCGTTGTGTGTCCAATACCAAGTGCCCAAGACCAAACGCCACGGCCCAGGGCAGCCTGCAAGATGAACATAAATAACACATATAAAAAAAAAACGAATAGAAAAATACTACACAAAACAAAAAGAACCACAAAAAAAAACCAATAACACATAAATAGCGTAGAACCTGAACAACCACCAGAGGAGGAGCTCATGGGGCAAGGTGAGGTGTAATATGCACCAACACAAAAACAAGAAACAAAAGAAACAAACCCAAGCACAAGCGCCAAACACCAGCACACACATCATTCACCAAAGCAACAATATACAAGCCTAGTGCTGAACGCGAATCCCACGAGGAACTGCGGAGCACGCAGCAACCAAAGGAATGGGAGCTCACTCGCCTCCAAGCCAAGCGCAAAACACAATACACACAAGCCATCGCCCAAGCACCAGTGCTCAGAGTCGAGCATCGAGCTTGCCGAGAGGGACATAGTAGAATGGAGAGGCGAGAAAGCAGGTAGGGAGCGTGAACAAATGGTGTAGGGTTAGGTTATGAAAGCCGAGGGGGGGAACGAGGGCGGGGCACGTGGGCTTCATGCGTGCCTGCCCTTTGTTATTTAAAAAAAAATTGTTTTTTTTTTTTTTTAAATTATTTATTTGATTTATATATGTCGTTATTTTAGTTATTTTTTATTTTTTATTTTTGTCAGTTTTTATTTAATTATTGATTATGGTAAATTATTTATATATATATTATTTGTTAATTTGTTAATTTTATATATATACGAATTTTTTTTTTTGAAATGTTTTGGAGACTATGGGTTTTGAACCCACGACCACCCACCACCCAAGCCTTAAGAAACAACCAAACACCAATGCACCACACATGAATTTTTACAAATAAATTCATATATATAAATAAATTAATAGTAACAGAGTACTATCCCGAAGTATAATCTCCAATTATCCATGCTAACCAAACACTGAGTTTCGTGCCCTCAACCACCGAGCCAAGCGCCAAGTCGACGCCCAAATCATAAATATTGACTAATACAACTCACAGCATGGTTTCTTGTCCATGCGCTCAAGAATCGTATATGAAATTTTAAGGGCGGCTCTGCAAATTTAGGTTGCAGGACATTCTCACCCGAACACAAAATATGGATGAAATATTTCGGTCACTTCCCGCACCACTTGACCTTGACCCTGTCTACGACTAATGGCAAAGTGATTACTACCGTCCTGCATATCTCAACGTCCATTTTGTCAAATTGTCCATCCGGTCAATTTATTTTTAGTTAGAAGTCATAAAAGTCAGAACTTTAAATAGGATTAGTAGGCCACTGCTCAAACATGAGGGTTTAGGGTTTATTATGATACAGAAAATTTAAACGTCATTGGCGCAAAGAGAAATCCTTCTTAAGAGTTGAAATAGAAACATGCACTTCCTTTTTGAGTTTTTATTAGTCTCTCTCTTTTAATATGAATCGATTTGATTTAATATATTTTTATTATTAACTTGTATGTAAAATAATACATTTCTTAATTTAAGTCTTTATTGAAAAATATATTAAATATTTTATCTATATTAATTAAAAGTTTTTTTTATTATTTATTCTTATATTGAAGGGAGTCAAATCTCTCAAGTGAGGGATCTCATACATCAATTTGGTGTCTCGCTTGGCCATGACTTTAAAAATAGATTCATTTATTCATTATTTTATTCTATATTATTTATGGAATCTATAATTTCAACTTAGAAATTAGGGAGACAAATAACGCTAAAAGTTGTGAATTGGATTAATGTTACATGAGACTTTAACATTAATAGGTTTCTCGTGCATTTCTCATGGGAAGTCCTCCATCACATGAGTTTTAACTCACCATGGAGTACAACTTTCATGCATTGCTTTTGTTGCACCTGATTGCTTTGGTCGCCTAACTCACAAGTAACCACCATTCTCCACTTTCTCCTTTCTGGAAAGAGTATTCTTGTCTTTGTTTCTAAAGAAGATTGTGCTCAACCAAATTAATCATTGAAGGAGGGTAGGGAAACAAACATTGGGAGACCTAGATAGAGTGGCAGTGAATCACCTAAAAGTTTCAATCTACTTAAGCTCCATGACACTTGTCTCGCCTTAGCAATTGCCTCAAAAATAAACTTTACTCTCCCCCTTTGCATGTACATCAATAGCACTCCTCTCTTGCTCGGTGTTTACATATACAAATTTTGATCTCTTGCCCTTCCAATAAGTCACTTATCTTTGTTTTGTTGCCCTTGAGAAATAAAAAACATAAGGGAAGCAACAACTAGCTATATAATCTACATCAAGGAACTTTATTGGCTAAGAGATGGAGATCACCTTATCTTCTACATCCTCGCCTTCCTTATCAGCCTCATCTGCTTGTAGTAGTTGAGGTTGTTTTATGATTATCCAACATGTAACATATTACAAAATAGTTAGATGGAGCCCCAACTTGTTGATTTCTGCATGGTCAAGCTCCAAGAGGATGTCATTTGCTCCACTATGGAAAGAGACGGCATTGAGGTTGTATAACTTTGTGTATAGGTTTTTAATTCTAAAATTTCTACTCCATATTCGGCCTATAACAAATAGTCCTTTTGCATCAGTTTTGATTTTTCCCTTGCAACACACAAAATCATTTGCATCAATAATTAACCTACATAATTGGAACCAAATACATAAACCTTCATGCTCCAAAATGCTAACTGTCACATCATTATATGGTGTCATTATCACCACAGTGTATTGAATGCAACCTCGTGAATGGATTGAGAAGTTGAGCTTGACTATTATGGATCATAACATAAATTGATATAAGTAAGAGAATCGGGGAGCATCAAATCCAATAAGTCGCATTGCAAATGGTCATTGTTGACCTGAACCCTACAGTTCTTCATAACCCTAATCATCAGATGTAGCATTTGGAGATAAAGGTGTTGACAAAAATCTATAAGAAGGCCCATCCAATATAATAGTGATAGGATTCAAACTCTGGACTAAACCAAGCCACTACTTCTACAAGTATAATTTGACAATCTCCTCTAGCATTAGATATTGTTGTTGCTAAATATTGTACAATGTATGAAAAACCAAGGAGCACTAATGTATATACATGGAGCTAGTTATGACTTTAGATAGAGAATTTGACACATGAAAAAGTAGATGGGTAAATCTAAAAGCTTAAAAGATACAAATGGCATCACATCTATGAACATACATGTAGTATCCCTAATCTGGAACACTTTGTAATTGTACATATTGGTTGGTGAGTCGATTAGTACTAAGTGTAAATGTAATGTACATTTAGGCTAGTGAGCCAAGGACACTTGGTTTTGGTGTTGCGCGCATCAAAATAGTGCATGAAGGAGTGTTGAAAAAGACAGGGTGTGCATAGTCTATGTGTTGCATGCACCTGGGTAAGTGCGCACATTGCACTAAGTTGCATGCACTTGGGTTATTGCGCGGGAATCCCTGTTTATGTATTGAGGCCAAAAATCCTGTGTGATTATAAATTCAGTGAGCCTGGACGCAGATATGAAAGTGTGCCTATCCATGTAAATATAATCATGAATATTAATATAATATTGGCTGACTCAGACATAAAGATATGGGGGGCCTACTCCATTGGAAAAAGGAAAAGGGGGTAAGACGTAAGTATTGGGGAATATTTTCTAATATTTATAGGAAAAGTATAATGTCACATATATATATTATTTTATCCTAAGTTTTCGAGGGTAGGGAACGGGTCCGCCTATCCATGTAAATATAATCATGATTATTAATATAATATTACATTGTTGCGTGCTGACTGACTCATATGAAAAGAGATGGGGGGCCTACTCCACTGAACAATGGAAAAGGGGGTGAATCGTAAGTCTTGGGGAATATTTTATAATATTTCCGGGAAAAGTATAATGTCAATTATACATTATTTTATCCTAAGTTCCCAAGGGTAGGGAACGGGTCACCAAGTGGCTTAAAGCAACTTTTGGAAGTGACAAGTGTCAAGTGGAAGGCATGCAATATATATTGTTGGCCTTAGTGTATTTTGGGAATTATTGTCTTATTATTCATGTTGCAAGCTCTCGTGAGTAGAAGAGGGTCGAACTATATGGAAAATCTTTTTATTACCTTATCTGCCAAAGAAGTTTGTAGAGAGTTGTGGGGTTGTATCTAGAGTTTCATTGTCAAATATTATAGTTGGCAGACCGTGAGCAATCTCTCTAGGTGAGAGATTGGTTGTTGTGGAGTAGTTGTCAAACCCGTGGGGCATACTCTCTAGGTGAGAGTTTTGCTAAGAGTTGTTCCCTGGTGCGTTGAACATTAGTCGCAGGGCTCAAAGACTTCATGTTCGGCCTATTATTGGTAACCCTAGAAAGGGAAGTGGGCAGTGGAAAAAATGAAGAGCAAAGAGGAATGGACAAGTGCATGGGGAATGAGGGATTGTGGGCTAGATGCAACAATGAGTAATTTTGTTGAGTTTCATACCATAGCTTGGTGCTAGGAACCCTTTTTCCCCTGGTGGAGTTGAGCCCCAACTCGGGGTTGACCTATTGTTGAAAGCTTATAAGAAACAACGTTTATGGCTGGGAGGAACATCTGAGTCAAGGCCACAGTTGGGAAACTTCATTTAGGATAAGTGTTCTTTAAGTACTTGTCTTGGTTACTGCATGCATTTTGTCTATGTTTGACATGGGTTAAATTCTTGTATGTGTTGCATATAAGTGTTTGTTGTTATTTTGTTAATTGTTGCATGCTCATGTAAATATGGTGTTTTTAGCCTTTAATTGTAGTTGTGCATGAGTATATCAAATGATGGTAACCTCGCATGTTAAGTTTAACCTTGTGTTTTCTGTTATGAGTCATCAAGAAGAGGATTGAGTGGTCGGGTGCGCAGGATTGTAGCATGTGTGCTTCAGAATGTTGGAACTCATGTGTGCATGGTTAAGGAAATAGACTTTGCACATAGTAATTACAGAAGTGGTGCATGACGTCTGGGTGGTTGTGCGAACGATTGTACTATGGGGTTAGTATGCTGATGCGCGCAATTGTTTGAGTTACTTCCACTGCTTAAGATCGTTTTGTAAAGAGGTTGTTGCTTCCGCTGTATAAGTTGTGTAGTTCAACTCAGTTTGGGTTGAGAGAATTATTTCATGTGATACTGCACATACTTATGGGTAAGAGTAGTAACTATGTAGTGAAGCTTCAAAGTAACGGGACTCAATGGGAGACTAGGTACATTACATTTTGGTATCAGAGCATGTGTAAGGTGGTAACGAGACTCAGTGGAATACTGGGTATGTTATAGTTTGGTATCAGAGCTATTGGTTCAACATTGGACTTGTATGGGCTAGAGATTAGCACGAATAGATGTGTGTGCTAAGAATTGATGCAACGCAGTGCAGAGCTTAGTTGCGCGGAAAACCATTGGTGTGCGGTATAAAGTTGTGATGCACACAAAGACAGTGATGTGCAAGTATCCGCACTAGAGTTTGGGATGTTAAAACCATCCAAGAAATCCAAGTGAAAGGAATATGACAAAATGGTGCATATTTTTCATGTAATTATTGCATGGAACCATCTAAGAAATCTTAATTGCTTGCACATTTTGCATATTTTTTAGTGAATAGAGCAAGATAGAGTCAGTGCCGAAGGTTGAAAGCATGGAAGATGCGCAAAGGACTTATAGTCCTAATGATGAATTTGGGGATTTGTATCTTGATTTGGGTGTCGATGGTACATAATCTAAGGAGGAGTGCACGAACTTGGTAGAAATTGTAAAAGTATTGCGGAAAGATGTCCAGCCTGGATAGAATATAAAAGACGATGGATAAGGAGACATAAACTAGTAGATCAAGAAGTCGCAAGTCTCATGATGAGAAAAGAAGAGAAGAAATAAGTGTTGGTAAGCATTCTTTTAGGAAAGCACGTAGCAACTCAAGTCCATCTCCTGTCAAAAAGCATAAGAGAAGGACTGGGGTGGACGAGTTAAAGGGGGAAATGAATAAGATTAAGCCTCCTACCTTTGATGGTGAGCACAATTAGGAAGAAGATGCGGAGACCTGGTTGATGGGTATGAGAAAGTACTTCTAGCTGCATAACTATTATGCGTAGGCAGAAGGGAGTTAAAGGGAAAGGCATCAATGTAGTGGGAGCAATATGTGCAAGTGCAACACATTGATGAGAAGAAAGTGACTTCGAGAAAGTTCAAGAGGTATTTCCAAAATAAATGCTTAACCAAGAGGTACTATGACAGGAAAATGAAGGATTTCTTCGAACTCAAGCTTGGGGGCATCACGATTAACGAGTACGAAAGAAGATTTTTAGAATTGTGGAATTATGTTCCTTTTATCAAGAATGAACAAGTGAAGATTCATACATATTTGAGTGGGTTGCCCTCATTTATTGGTGACAAGATACAGTATGATGACCCTAAGACGTTGGAAGATACTATAAGGCGTGCTAAGTGTCTCTATGAGTAACAAAGGGGAAGGCTGACTTTCCAAAAGGCTTGGGAAGATAAGATCAAAAGTAAGGTGGAACAGAGGAAGAAGGGAGTTAAGCCATTGTTTTTCAAAAATTCTATGCAAGGACAGACAACTCTTCAGGAGCCCAAAATTTCGGAAACAGTGGGACAAAAGTCATGATAGCAACCTATGCAGTGTTGAGGTTGTGGCGTAAATCATATGCGTAGAAATTGCCCTCAAAAAGGTGATAAAGTGAGGATTGTGCATAGTGTATAACAAGTTGCGACAGTGGAGGACATGGGTAGAAATGTGCCAAGGATTTACGTCACGTTGGATAACAAGTAAGCTAAGTTCCAGTCACACATGATTGAGGTGGAAGGTTTATTATTTTAATAGACTCGGGAGCTAGTCATAGTTATCTAGATCCTAAGATGGTGGGAAGATTCCATACGTCGAGAAGCAAGCTTGGAAAACCTTGGTTGGTGTAGTTAGCTATAGGAGCGAAAAGGAAAATCAATGAGATGGTTAAGGCATGTCCATTGGAGATGAATGGACTGCGCACAAAAGCTGATTTGAATATTTTACCTTTGGGCTCGTATGATTGCCTCATTGGTATGGATTGGTTGGACAAGCATCATGTTGTCCTGGATTGTTACAATAAGGCATTCACTTTCCTAGATGAGAAAGGAAACTTGAGATCAGTTCAAGGAATTCCACGAGTTGTGACTATTAGGGAAATTTCAGCATTGCAGTTGAAGAAAAGTTACAGGAAGGGGTGTCAAGTATTCACAATGCACATGGAAGAGGCACCTAAGGATAAAGTGCCAAGTGTGGAAGATTGTGCAGTGTTGAAAGAGTTTGAGGATGTCTTTAAAGAGATATTGAGATTGCCTCCGAAAAGAGATATTGACTTCTCTATAAATCCGATGCCAGGAGAAGCACTTGTATCCAAGACTCCTTACAAGATGAGTACTCTAGAACTGAAGGAGTTGCAGATGCAACTTGAAGAGCTTCTAAAGAAGGGGTATATACGCCCAAGTGTGTCACCTTAGGCCACACCAGTTTTGTTCATGAAGAAGAAGGATGGTACATTGATACTTTGTATCGACTTTAGGCAGTTGAACAAAGTAACAGTGAAGAACAAGTATCCTTTTCCAAAGATAGATGATTTGATTGATCAACTAAGGGGCGCAAGGATATTTTCCAAGATAGATCTCATATCTAGTTATCACCAAGTGAGAATAAAAGAGGAGGATATTAGTAAGACTACCTTCAGAACAAGGTATGGTCATTACGAGCTTACAGTGGTACCATTTGGGTTGTTGAATGCACTAGCTGCCTTCATGTGTTTAATGAGAGGATTTTCCAGGAGCTACTTAGATAAGTTTGTCATTATGCTTTTGGATGACATTCTTATTTACTCAAAGTCTGAAGAAGAGAACGAACAACACTTGAGGATGGTGTTGTGGGTGTTGAGGGAGCATCAACTTTATGTAAAGATGAGCAAGTGTTCATTTTGTCAGAGGCAGATTCACTACTTAGGTCATATTATTTCAAAAGAAGGAACAGTTGTGGACCCAACGAAGATCAAATCCATTGAAGAATGGCTAGGGCCAAGAAATGTCGTAGAAGTGAAATCCTTTATGGGACTGGTGGGGTACTACAAAAGTTTTATTGAAGGTCTCATAGATTGTGCATCCAATCACATCCTTGCAGAAAAAAGGTGTGTGATTTGAATGGACTCTTGATTGCGCAAAGAGTTTTCAGCACTTGAAGAACTTGTTAACAAGTGCACCAATTTTGAGGATTGTTGATCATGATGCAGACTTCATTGTGTGCATGAATGTGTGCAAAGAATCGATGGAGTCCCGAGTCAGAATGGGCATGTGGTATGCTATGAGTCAAGGAAGTTGAAAGAGCATGAAAGACTCTATGCTACGCATGACTTGGAATTGGTTGTCATAGTGCATGCTTTGAAGATGTGGTGACATTATCTCATGGGTAAGAGATTTGAGCTGAGAATAGACCATTGTGGTCTGAAGTATTTGTTTGGACAACCAAGTTTGAATTCCAGACAAAGCAGGTGGTTAGAGTTCCTTATGTTGGTTGTGGAGCATGATTATCTTCCCGATTCAAAGGTTTTTGTTTTCAGCCGTGTTTATACCTCATGAAGACTTTACACCCTGGATGAGTGTACATCTCTCCATGTGGGGGAGTTATAGGGGGTCTTGCCCCCCCTTGTAAATGTATATTGTAATTTCATAGTAAATTTGGACCGTTCATTATAAGGTCGCGGATCTAACGGTAGAAGTTATGTTAGGGTTTTTTGCCCTAGAAGAAAACCCTATTTTTATGAGGGAAATGTATTGCGACTATGTATCATTGCGAATATTGTATTCTGAGAGAGGAGATCGTGAGAGAAAGAAAGGGAAGTTACAATGGGTGTGTTGTAGGTTGTATCCCTTCGTTTGTTGGATAATAAAAAGGAAGGACTTGACAATTTCTCTAGTGGACGTAGCCCACACTGGGTGAACCATGTATATATGTGTCTCTAGTGTATTGTGTATCTTCAGTGTTTTATTTCCGCATTTGTTTTTATTTTATTGCTCTGCGATCCTGTTTTTCCAACAAGTGGTATTAGAGCGAAAGGTAACTCGTAGGAAAAGAGGGTTCCTGGTTCAAGTGGGAGCAATGGCAGAAGATGGAAAGTTTAGGGTCGAGAAATTTAATGGCCAAAACTACCAGTTATGGAAGATGCAGATGGAATATTATTTATATCAGAAGGATCTATTCCTACGATTGGGTAGAATAGCAAAGAAGTCGACAGCCATGAAGGACGAAGAATGGGAGGTTCTTGACATAAAGGCACTAGGAATGATATGACTAAGTCTGGCAGTGTCAGTGGCTTTCAATATTTCGAAAGAAAAGATAACAAAGGAGTTGATGGACGCATTGGCTAAACTGTATGAAAAACCCTCGGTGTCCAATAATTCATTTCTAAAGAAGAGATTATTTAATACGAAGATGTCAGAAGGTGGGTTTGTTGCAGATCATTTAAATGAATTGAATACAGTTACTAATCAACTAAGTTCTATAAAAGTGGACTTTGATGATGAGGTCGGTGCTCTTCTAATCTTGTGCTCATTACTAGAAAGTTGGAACATCTTGATCATGGTTGTAACTAACTATGTCTCTGATTCAAACACTTTAAAATTTGATGATGTTGTTAGTGTTATCCTTAGCGAGGAAATGCGACGGAAAAGCACAAGTGAGACATCAGGTAATGCGTTAAACATGGATAATAGGAGAAGACAAAAGGATAGAGAAAAGGGCTTAGTGAACCACAAGAATTATAGGAAGGGAAAATCCAAATCCAGACTAGGAAAGATAGAGTACTGGAATTGTGGGAAGAAAGGACATTTGAAGAAAGACTACAAAGCTCCAAAGAAACAAAGAGATGGACAACATGAGAAAAATCAGGAAGCAAATGTAACAGGTGATGTGTTACGAGATGCTTTGATTCTTTCTGTAGATAATATTTATGAGTCTTGGGTAGTAGATTCAAGGGTTTCATTTCATGCCACACCCCATAGGAAACATTTTCTAGATTATGTTCAAG
>CBVK0100572500.1:0-26333 GCA_900067695.1 Picea abies
AATTAATAGGTGCAAAATAACAAATTGATATATACATCTTCTTAGCATTGGTGTTTGAATTTTCTATCGAAATGTATTGATTGAGAGGATCAATGCTATGAAGTTGAATACAAGGAGAAATGCTCTTTCTTGTGAAAAGGTTTTAAACATAAAATATGAGATCCATGCTTCACAAGGCCATATTACTTATAACCCTAAGCATTTTGTTCAACAAATCAATTTGTATCAAGTCTTTCGAAATTAAAGAATGTGTTTGTATTATTTTTTGAATGGTGAGAAAGATTCTAAAAGAAGTGAAAACTAGTTGTTTTAGATGAATTAGAGAATCTTTGTGTGATTCAATATAATGATATAAAAGGGCACGTTGAGGTTGTTTACATTTTGAACCATGGCATCTGAAATGATCTATTTTTTCTAGTTTTATTAAGATTTATATATTAATACATGCTAGTTTGATTAAGATATATATATAAATGCATGCAAAATAGAAGATGGAAAAGTTAGTGGTGAAATAAGAATGTTTTAAGGGTCTTGTTTGAATATGAATTTATAATTTTTTATTTTATTTATTTATTTTTTTTTATTTTTTTTATTTTTATTTTGCATATATCTTCTTTTGGAAAAAATTAAGTTGCTTTCATGAAATATGGTACACATGAGATCATAAAGTAATACCTAATATGTTTGATAATTTTGATTTATATGAGAAAATGTTTGAGGATGCACATGCTAAAGTGGATGCATTTGTTGATAAGTTAAATCCTTTAAGTTTATAATCTAATATAACTTGACCTAAGACAAAGACTGGTAAAATCATTGGTGCACCAACTCAGTTGAAATCCATTATTATATACAATTATGATTTGTAAATTGTTATATATATTACACAAGACAACTTGTCACAACATTTCTTAAAATGCTAATGCAAGAACAATGAGCTTCTGCTTTACTATCTAGTGATTACGTGTGAATACATTATAATACTAGAAGCGTGCTTATTTAATTATGGACAATAATTGAGAAGATAAGATGACATCTATAGTTGTGACAAGAGCTCACTATCAACACACTTAAGTCAAGATGTACCTTAGAGAAACCCATGAGGGTGAAAACTCCAAGAAGAAATAAGGGCTATGACTTGATCTTTTATTCTCAGATTTACAATGCAAACACAACCATAATATAATCACTGACTATCATAGGGGATGCACTCACTAACCTATGAAATAACACATATGTTCATGGGATATTAAAGAATATCCTTAATTTCACTAGATATTAAAAAATACTTCCCAAAATCTTTTTGTCGAACCCACCTCCCAATACCTTTATCTAATTAAAAAAAAAATTGTTTTTAATATATATATCCATTTTTTTCATGTCATCTTTAATCCCCCTTTTTATTTCTACCCCTAGTACTTAGATAGGACAAATCTCTTATAAACCTGCAAATTATAAAAATAACCCACAACTGAGCAAACAAATGCACAAGCATCCCAACATAGGAATAGGCCACTATATCGAGAGAACATTGGGTTCAAGGGAATGTTGTTATACTACTTTCACCTCTCTCTTCAATTAATTACATGCACATTCATTCACTGAGGAAGGGGTTTATGTATATGGATTTCTATCTGTATACGTCCTAGAAAGGTGAACCACTTCAAGTTGTAACTATGTGTCCATTAGATCTATGATTTCATTGACATTTTAAGGAAACATATTTATCTATCTATCTGTCTGTCTATCAAGCTTGTCTTTACAGTAATATTTAGGCAAGTGGTCTACTCAATAACCCATTCCTCTTTTCTCATCATTTAGATTCAAAGACACTCTCAATAAGAAAGATGAAAGAGATTGTGATCCTAGGGCTCAATCTGACCTAGGGGCATTATTACTATCCTTTAGAAAGAAATGAGTTCTTTTTCCTTTGTACTCTATCATTGTATTGTGTTTTTTCATACATTAAGATTAAGATTGCACATAACACCGAGGATATTGTTTGCATTTGAGCGCTAAGACCCATCTTTCTAAACAAGAGGTCTAATTGGTTGGTTGAGCTCAATAAAATTGGGGTAATCATAGTCCTCTCCCCGTGTAATGAAAAAATGAAACTATACAAATCCCCATGAAGCTATGTAGAGGGATCATGTATATTGTCTTGTGATATTGGCTTCCTCATTTTGTAAAAACCTAAAAAACCAAAATCATCCACTCAAAAAGAGCCCTACATAGTGAAAAAATAGGGTTGGAAAACACCTCTACCCTTAAATATGGGGTCAAGATATATGACTTTACAAATGCATTGAACCATCCTGCAACAAATTAAACCATACAAAATTAGATATAAAATCCTACATACATAAAATATAGATAAAAATGGGGGTTAGGACAACTGATACATATAGTGTACGTGACATGATTTCTTTATTTCTCAATCTCATTTTCCACAAAAAGGATTCAAATGATCTCAGTAAGGGGCGAAGGTACGACCTCACAACCAATTTCTGCTTCCAAAAGAGAGTTTCACCATTGTTGATTGTGCATTGATTTCTTTCCCTACAAGTCATAGACCAATACATATTTAACACCCCTACAATACCTATAAACTTCCCTTGCCCTACACACCCCACACCCCCCCTAGTACTTATAAACATACTTCAATTAAAAAATATCTCTCCCCCTTAATATTAAATGTTTCACAATTTTACAAAACCCCCTTTGTGAAAGAACATGATAGGATATCAACCAACAAGTGAAGCCGCTATGCTCATTGTGGAGTAGGTGGACACTATGGATTGAATAACCAATACATGATCACCTTCTTACTCTACTCTTCTTAGCACTAATATCACAGTCCTTTTCTATTCTCATCTATGGAACAATAAATGAATGCAATAACAACAAAACACTTTCTTCCTTTATGGCTCAATTTTTAACATGTCTTCATAGTCAATAGGGTTAGGTTAGGATTTTTGCATCGAACTGTTGATTAGGGTTATGTCTTGTGGCCCTCTAGATTATCCTTGAAACTCCATTCTTGTTTAGATCCACATGTGAATTATGGGAGTTGACGTCATTTCCACTTGGTATTGAGGTGGTCAAAACATATGTTAACTTACACATGTCATAACTTTATTGAATATGAAAGTTTTGATCAAGGTTCTCTTTGGATATTTGGAAATATATGGACATGTACTAACCTTTGGGGTAATAAAATATGTTGATTATGGCTATTTTCAACCCTCCAAAGGTGCTTTTTGGGGCTTCAAATGGACAATTTTTCATTTTGGCCCTACATAGTGAATTTCAATATTAGTCCTAAAAATGGCTTCTGTAAGTCCAAAAATTTATTTCTTCACCTCAGAAGTACCAAAAATGATGAAAACTATATTGCGATCCATTCTAGATCTTAAGACCTAATACCAATTTCCATTGAATGGCATAACAAGAGCTTGGAGGTTCCTGCAATGACATTGTCAATAAATAATCCAACACTTCAATAGACTAAAGAATTTTATGGAAATTGGAATAATCAAGGGTGACTAAATACATAGTACTCTATAAATAATAAACAATCTTGAGAAGTTTAGCGTGCTCCATCTTTCGACCTAGTTTAAATACCAAATTGAGATATTGTGATTAGAAAAAAATTGATGAATAAGGAATTGGAAGAACATTTGTATATGTATAAAGAGAGGTGTCAACTGGGTCTAGCCTGGGTGGTTGAGAGGAGGAGTGTTATCCTCCCTACCTAGGATCAATTCTTGCGAGTTGACATGTTGAGTTCTTAATGAGTATATTTTTGTATTGGCCTTGAGTCTTGAAGAATCTAGTTTACCCTAGGTACCATCCTCGAAATGAGGGAAGTGCCCAATGGTTTCTCCATGGAGAAATGTTTGAAAAGATGCAAACACATCTACAAAAGGAATCCACTGAATGGAAGTATCAACATATGTTATAGTTGTAACTCAATGCAATTAGTTAAAGGAGAAAATAAAGAACTAGCATATAAGGTTAGAATAATTCTAGATTAATGCACATAAGGAGTTACCTAATGTACAAATTGACAATAATATCAACTAGTTAGTATATGCCTGAGATAAGGTGAAGAGTGATTTTACTTATAAAATTTGAAGATAAAACTTGGAAGGAAAGATAACTAATCAAGTTGTAATTACAAACAAAATTTAGTTGATCACTTGTAACTAAAGACAAAAGTTCTCCCTTACACTCAAGTAAAATTTTGGAAGTCTAGACAAATGATAAAAGAATTCAAACCAATGATCAGAAAAATTGAAAAAGACAAAATTTGAATTGATATCACTTGAAAACTAAGTTATGAAATTTGGAGTAAATTATAGAATTGGCATGAAATACAAAAATAATGCATGGAACCCTTTAAAAATAAAGGCACATCACAAATAAATTAAGGCCAAATATACCATGCTTCCAAAGCCTCAAGCATGCATTTAAACAAGATAAATAAGATAACATAACTAGAATATAGGTACTCACAATAATTATCATTTGTATGAGCAGAATGTAAAAGTGCATAAGGCTTTGATGGAATACAAACAAAAGCTCAAGATAAACACTTATTGTTGCATGAGTATCAAATATTGGTTGAAGATGATTGCATTTTACTATTAAAGGAGAATCCAAATGGAAATTAGATCGATGTAGCATGAACTATTATATTTTTGGCATGACTTGATGTCTTGGATGCAAATGGGTGGAGGTCATCAATGAATTCATGACCTTTAGATGCAAATGGGTGGATTCCATCAATGAATTCATGACCTTTTATAAAGAAATAGGTCAAGATGTTTTAAAATTGGCATCATTATTAAAGAATGTACATCTAATATAATAGACTCAAGGGTGAGTCAAACTTTGTTTTCAACATTTGCTACCACATTATTTCAAAGTTTTTTGCGAGTGTGTATATGGTACATTGCACCTAAAAAAGATGCAACTAGAAAGTGTTAGCTTGGTTTCCATGTGCCAAATTTCACTTAATTCATGTAAACAAAATCATTTTGTGCAGGGCATATCAATTTTGATAGTAACTTATCCTTTAATTATCTAATAAAACCAGAACACTATGTACTATCCATTTTGGAAATATTTAGACTATAAATAAGAGCTTTAACAATATGTACTATCCATTTTGGAAATATTTAGACTATAAGTAGGACCTTTACGATCATTGTAAATGTTGTCTATTATTACTATGTATTATAGTGTTACTTAACATTTGGATTGCCATGCGAATCTCATGATAAATGTCCTATATGCCTCTTATGTGTATTCTGGATTGTGATACTATTACATGGCCTTATGACGGTGGGTGTATTCTTTTAAATTTGATGAATATAATGGATAAATGATGGGATTCTATTATACTTACATTGTGAATGGATTGTATAACTTTATGAATATGTTTATGATCTAATCATATTTGTTATGATTAATATGTTAAATGTATAGTTATGTCCTGATTCCATGTGTGCAAAGTTTATTCTTTTGCCACGTGGTTTCTTTTTTGCAACTATTAAATGGATTCTTTCGCAGAGACCATCCTTCTTATGGAAACGTTGAAAAAAATCAATGTCCTTCAACATGTGACTACAACTATGTTTAACCACCACAAAAACTCTAAGTCTCATATTTAGCACCAACAAGATACAACAATATCTATTTTTAACTACCATGAAGACTTTAAGTTTCATATTTAGCACCAATATGATGCAACAATAAACATATTGATATATTGAACATTTAATCCTTTAGAGGTGTAATCTAAAACTAATGCAAATAAGTTTTAAAACTTAAGAAAACCATTCAATAATAGAATAAATACATTAAGTTAGTACAACATTTTACATGTGGTTGGAGATGATAATGAAAAGGTGATAGGTTTGTCACTACACACTTTATTTTTTCAATTTAAGAAATATGAAATATTTTTGACAAAAATATTTTATATTTTGTAGAATATTTATGCAATTCATTTTAGTTTTATGTAGTTATACATCAATATATATATTTATATATGTAGTCTTTCTTTTTAATCTTTAACTTTTTAAAATTTATTTATGTGTTTTGCTTCTCATTCATAATTGTATATTTGTGTATTGGAGGATTTGGTTGTGATAACAATGCTATTTTAAATTAAGGTATATTGTAAAATTTACCAAAACTAAGCATCAACTCACTCCTATTGATAATAAAAAATATATAAAAAATATTGCATATACAAATATATATCACATTGTCCTTTTTATTAATAGATTTGAAGATGGATATAGATCAAATGGCTTATGCTCCCATCTTCTTCATAAATATTACTCCCCAAAACACACACACATAACCTATCATCACCTTGTCTCTCCTTTTGAATGTTTTGAAAATACTTTGGTAGCTATGTCTAACCAATTTAATTAGCAACACCTTGATCTATCTTCTCATACACCCAAACTAACTTTTTGAATCTAATTTCAATCACTTGCTAGTCAATATTTAATGAACAAGCTAGCTTCACAACCTATTTGCAAACATTCCTTCAAATAATATTCTCAATGTCATTATGAATCAATATCTAAACATCAATCAAAAGCCGCAAAAAGGTGAAGGTTCAAATCTCTAATAATTCACAATGAATATTCACTTTTGAATAAAAACTTCATAAACTTAATCTCACTGTACTCTATTTAGCCAATATACACATGATTTGCACTTCCGCATATGATTATCTAGAAGGAGGAATAAATGGTCATGTCTAGGAGGAAGGAACCACCTTAACTTAGTAACTTCATGTTATCATCAATACTAGCATGTGCACCATTTTTGTTACTTTGACACAGTGCCCAAGCCAACAATTTTGAATTAATAAGTGTTCATACATCACCAATCTTCCTAGACATTGAATACAACTTTCTTGAAACTAATTTCAATCACCCACTAATCGACATTCAACAAATAACCCAACTTCACACCTATTGCAAATTTTTCTTCAGATAATATCCTTGATGCCATTGTGGATCAATAGCTAGAAACATCCTCCATAAGCTTTGAAAACTCATAGTGAAGGTTTGGAAGCTCCAAGAACTCACAAGTTCACTTATGAATTAAAACTCCATGAACTTAATCTCAATGCACTCTCCTTGGCCAAGAAACACATGGTCTACACTCCCCCATATGAACATTTACAAAGAGGAATCGAGCCAACTCCACTTAGTAACCTTATGCAATGATTAATACTAGCACGCACTCACCATTTTTGTTACTCGCACACACCAAGTGAACATTTTTGAATCTATAAATGTTCATGCATCGCCAACCTTCCCAAAACCTGAATCTAACTTTTTTGAATCTAATTTCAATCACACATTAATCAACAAACAACAAACAACCCAACTTCAAATCCTATTGCAAACTTCCCTTCAGATAATATCCTTAATGCCATTATGAATCAATAACCAAGATTTCCATCCTTCAAAAGCTCCAAAAACTCATAGTGAGGATTTAGAAGCTCCAAGAATTCATAATGAATGTTCACTTTTGAATTAAAAATTCATAAAACTTCAAATCCTATTGCAAACTTCCCTTCAGATAATATCCTTAATGCCATTATGAATCAATAACCAAGATTTCCATCCTTCAAAAGCTCCAAAAACTCATAGTGAGGATTTAGAAGCTCCAAGAATTCATAATGAATGTTCACTTTTGAATTAAAAATTCATAAACATAATCTCAAAATGTGCTCTTGTTGGCCAAGATACACATGGTTTGCACTCCCCCATTGATCATTTGTGTGGAGGAATGGATACACATGGTTTGCACTCCCCCATATGATCATTTGGGTGGAGGAATGGAGGTTCATGTCATGGAGGAAGGAACCACTTCCATCAAGTAACCTCACATGATATTATTAGTGCTAGCATGAATAGTAACCTAATACTATCACCAATGTTAGCATGAACACCATTGAAGAGTGATTACACTTTCTTGCTCGATCTTCCCCTTCTCCCTTGTGAGGACTTCTTGTGCGAGTGTGTATATCTCAAATAACACTTAAATAAACATATCTTATAACATATTGGAATAACTTATACAATTGAAATTCTTGCATCTTTTACTTTCTCCTTTATTTCTTGGTTCATCATACTGAAAATGAAAATTAAAGATTATATAAAAATCACAAATCATCATTTTTAAGTAATTAATAATTTCTTTTCTCAATAAGTTCACCACTCTATGAACAAGATTAAAAGCTCGTGTAGAAAATTATGTATGCTGCTCAACTTTAGATATTAAGTTGCGATCCTTTAACACTCATATTTGGTGTTAAAATATTCATAGTAACGGCAGAGAAGTATTATGAAAGGCAACGGATCGTGTCCACAGATCCCAAATAGACGATGGCGACCACTAAATTCGATTCGACGTGATCATTTATTAAATTAAAGAAAATAATAATGATGGGATTTCTCTGCTTTCTCAAAATTTGACCGTTTAAAAGAACCCAACAACGGCTTGCCGTAATCCAAGCACTATGAGATTTCCTTTTTCCAATGCCACGTGTTTTCCGAGATTCGAGTGAGAGACAGAATCAGTAAACTCCCCGCTGATAAAAAATTTGAAATCCTCCACTAAAAATCCGAGGAAAGCATAAATGCAGCACAGTGTTTTCTACCGTTCATTATTATATTTTGGGCTTTTCTATAAGTATACGTTGGAGGCATATCATTGTCCGCAGCCTAGGGTTTTCAGGGTTTCGAACGGCCCGGTAGGGTTTCGGCTAACGTATGTGGGTCAGCTATACGATATTCAAACGGATCCTTGCAGGTGCGGTGCTATCAGATTCTTCTGTGTTATTTTTTTGGGGCTTCTTTGGCTTAATGGTTCAGTATATGGATGGGCTTTTCTTTCTTAACTCCATTTGAAATTTCGACTCGTTCCCGGAGATTCCCAAAGCTATCAGTAAGAAATCTCTCAGAAAAAATCGGTGAATATCGACTGCTTATGGCTGTATTTTGGTCGATCGAAGGAGTTAATGATAATCTATGCGCGTAGATCGAGCTCGGCTCTCGTGATGATGTGATGGGTTTCTCGACACCGTGATAAATTTGATATCTAGCAGTGCGGGGCTGTTGTGTGCCGCGGGGGGTTTCTGGGTTCTTCGAATATATATGTTATCCATTGTCATATATTGCCGATCCCAGGATTCGAACTGGGGTGGCGGCAAGGACAGCTCATGTCTCATATAGGGAGGTTGCTTTCTTATTAGTGCTTTCAGATATTTATTAATTTGTACGAATCGAAGTTAAATCGGCCGCAACGAGGTAAATTTGTGGTCGATTGTTTTGGCCAAAGTGATCCCGCAGGTTTTCATTGTAACGAAGGGAGATTGGGTACCGTGAATATACCATTCAATCCGGGAATCCATGTTTGATATGAGGGATTTTGGATATTTTTGAAAGTGGATAATAATTATAATGGCGTCTATCGCAGTGCCGGATCTATACAGGCAAAGTATATTGGAGGAAGATCTGGGAGTGGAGCAGTGGAAGGCACATGCAGAAATTCAATGTAGAAAGCAGTTATCTCTCAGTCACACTCTAGCGCCCAACGGGCTAACGGGGGATTATTCGTCAAGTCAGCTTGGGCACGGGGTACGCAGTCAAATTGGGAGACTAGGTATTGCTCAGCAACAGGAAATTAAAGCCAACAGTTCGACTTGCAATGCATTTTCAATGCGGTAAGAATGAAACGCATACATGTGATCTTTTTCAGACTCTGATATTTTTTCTAGTCAATACCTGTAGAGATTCCCAAACTTTTTAATATATTGGTTGAAGGCTGCTATGTGTTAGGATCCTTAAGCTGAGACGAGGTTGGAAGTTCCAGTCTCCCTAAATAAAAATGTTCTATTCTACTATATTTCTCTTCTACCACACAGCCACCATAGTGGCGGATGCGTCTGAAACATTTACCCGTTTGGTATCCTTATAACCTGAAATATTCACTGAATTCGCTCTTGTATAACTTTACCCATCCACCCTCTTCGGCTCTTGCTTTTGGAACGGGGTCACCATTTTGGGTTTGGCTTTCACTTTGAGTCCACTGAGGCACGACCTTTCACTTTGAGTCAACTGAGGCACGACTTCCATTTTCATGAGGTCATAATACTTTCACTTTGAGTCCACTGAGGCACGACTTCCATTTTCATGAGGTGCTTTCACTTTGAGTCCACTGAGGCACGACCTTTCACTTTGAGTCCACTGAGGCACGACTTCCATTTTTATGAGGTCATAATAGTACCCAATTTAGTTAAATTTATATCCTTGGGGCAACCGAACTTTTTTGTCACTTGGGTTAGAGAATTCAAGCTTTCGTTTACATTCGTATGTTTTGAAGTGTGAAAAAGGGGGAAAAGAAACAACCCCTACTTTGGGGTAATCATGTTTTAATACCCAATATAACCCCGGAACTTGGATGGTTCTATCAACATATCAATTAGGTAACCCGATTGACTCAAATCAGGTAATTTATAGACCTTGATGTTTTGTCAAGTCCTTCTTTTATTCTTGGATGGTCTTATCAATTAGGTAACCCGATTGACTCAAATATGGTAATTTATATACCTTGATATTTTGTCAAATACTTCTTTTATTTCTAAACTGAAGGCCAAATTTAGAATTTCATTTGGGTTTGTCTTATTCCCTGACATGATGAAATATAGCTCTCATCTGGAGGTTGAGGTTGAAACAGGTAAGAAAACGGCACGAAGCAGTGTCATTGTCTTTTTCTATATAGAAAAGTCCCCTATGGAATGTTCTCCATAATATTTCTTTGGGTCTTCAATGGCCTAAGTGTGGTGTGTTAAAGAGTGCATGTGAAAGCTTGTTTAGTTCCCATTTTAAATTGAATAGATATTTTGTTTATTATGTCAAATCTATATTATTCTCTATGATTTAGAGCATTTGTGAATTTGCTGGTTTAGTTCCCATTTTAAATTGAATAGATATTTTGTTTATTATGTCAAATCTATATTATTCTCTATGATTTAGAGCATTTGTGAATTTTGTATTTTTTTGGGTATACCTCTCAGATCACTATATCTTAGTTCATTATATTGCTTCTAGCGTTCTGAGTGCATACTATTTTTGTCTTTTGCAGAGGCTATGTCGAAAGCGTTCGACAACTAGATGCTAATAAATGCTGGCCTTTTCCTCCACATTTGATGAAGAGGAGACTGGAGGAAAGCCCAGATGCTTTGCTTCCACCACTTAAAGTTCCTAGATACAGATATTGGGAATGCTCAGAATGTGTCGAGAATTGCCATCGTTCAGTTAGCTCCTTCAAAAATAAGATCGCTGAACAGCAGACAGATGATTCAATACATGATAAACCATGCACAACCGACAAAGCAGAATCGTTAGCTAAACTACCCAAAAATGACCATGAGTTTTTAGGCAGTGTAATGCAGAATCCTGTTTTGGTCACAATGTGCCTTGATACCTTACCGGAAGAAGATGCAGGCCTTAAGGCAGGAGAGAAAAATCCAACAGACATGCGTTCAGTTGAATTCAGTTCTGAAAATGATAGGGAAATATGTCATAATGAAGATGATGTTGTGGCAAATAGCGCAGTGGAGCCAGATGATTCAATACATGACACACCATTCATAAAAGGCGAAGCAAACTTGATAACTAAGGTACCCAAAAATGAATGTACATTTTTGGACCCTTACTTGATGCCAATGTCCCCGGGTACCTTACAGGAAGAAACATTCCTTAATGCGAAACAGTCAACGCTAACAGATATAAGTTCAGGGGAATCCAGTTTTGAAAAGGACAAAGATGTTCATAATGGAGATGATGTTTTACAAAATAGCCCAGCGGAGCACTTGATATCACAGAAAATATCAGAGGATCAAGATTCTGACATAAATTCCAATGCAACCCAAATCTTTTGCATAGATAACAAGGATCAAGTCTTTGCTAATCATACAGGGGGTCACATGAAAACTAAATCAGATATATCAGATTTTATAGACCAGGCAGAGCACCTTCCACATATTTCTGGGACTGTGATCTCAGTAGCTATTTGTAACCCAGTTGAAAAGATCTTCAATGAGGATGATCATGAGATAAGTGCAGAGAGGGAAAAGGAGAAATTCATTAAGGAGACTCCAAGAAACCATACATTGACATCATCCATTGCAGATGGGGGTTATAAGGAAGATTGTATTACCGAAGATCGTCAGGTAAGTGCAGAGAAGGAAAAGGAGAAATCCATAACTGAGACACCAGGAAACAACACATTTGCATCGTCCATTACAGATGAGGATTATAAGGAAGACTGTATTGCCCAAAATCATCAGGCAAGTGCAGAGAAGGAAAAGGAGAAATTCATAAATGAGACACCAGGAAACAATACACTGACATCATCCATTGTAGGTGATGTTTATAAGAAAGATTGGATTACCCAAGTATCAATTATGGGGGAAAAAGATGGGATCCTGACCAAGGTAAAGAATCATAGGGCTAAAAGACAAAAGGGTAAAGGGAAGACACTGAAGAAGCGCTTGATATCAGATCTCATTGCTGTTACCCCATTTGAACAACTTGAATGCAACGACGTTAACTGGAATTGTAAGGTCAAGAGCATGTCAAGAAAAGCAATAATTGGCACGCCAAATAAGGATATAATACGAACATGGGGAGTCTCCAAAGCTGCAGCATACCGATTGAGAAAATTCAAAGGGAATTCAAAGTATAGCTCTGCAGTTCGAGACAAACAAGATTTAGGATCATATCAATCTTTAGCATCGGCAAAGTCTCTGGAGGTACACCTCTTTCCTGTTAGCTTGTCAAATTTCCTCGATTTTGAGCTTGCTTTGTTTTACTTTTCTTCCTGAAAGCTGCTTTTAACAAGCTAAAAGATACCTGACTCATGATGTGTCTACAGAATTATGAGGCTCTATGACTGGAATTTAAAAGCTTAAACTGCTAACACGTTTATACAATTTTTGGGGGTTCAAGGTGACTAATATTTTATGAGGATACATTTATATCTCTAAAAATATAGTGTTATAACTGATCTATCTTATCCAACTACACATCATCACAGGCCAGAACAACTCTGTTAACTAGTCAGTTATATTCTCTGCATGCTCTTCTAGAGGAAATGCCTCATGTCATTTGAATTCTGAAAATAATAACTATTGATGGATATTTCTGTGTTGGTGGTAAATGATTTCTTCTACTCCCATTTCTAATTTCAAGCCATTTTAAATTCCATCTTTTTCTTTAACATGAATCTGTGTCTGTGTTGGGCCTCGGCAGATATATCATTTCCTAAATGCTGTGGATCCATAGAGATTGAGCGTACCTTGAAATATGAAGTCTTTCTGGCCCTTTTTGCTTCATCACAGGCCAGAACAACTCTGTTAACTATTCAGTTATATTCTCTGCATGCTCTTCTAGAAGAAATGCCTCATGTCATTTGAATTCTGAAAATAATAACCATTGATGGATATTTCTGTGTTGGTGGTAAATGATTTCTTCTACTCCCAGTTCTAATTTCAAGCCATTTTAAATTCCATCTTTTTCTTTAACATGAATTTGTGTCTTTGTTGGGCCTCGGCAGATATATCATTTCCTAATGGTGTGGATCCATAGAGATTGAGCGTACCTTGAAATATTAAGTCTTTCTGGCTCTTTTTGCTTCAGATGCATGTTACTCAAACATTCCACTGCATTAGTTACTGACCATCTTTGTCATCTCATACACCTCTTTCTTATGAGCTTGTCAAGATTCTTGGATTTTGATCTTTCTTTGTTTTTCCTTTCTTCCTAAAATCATTTTTAACGTGCTACAAGACACCTGAATGATGACATGTCTACAGAATTGTTCGGCTCTACACCTGGAATTTAAGCATAAACTGATAACAAATTTATACTATTTTCTGGGGTTCAAAGTTACTAATATTTTAATTTTAATATTATATAGTTTTATTTCTAAAAAGGTATTGTTAGTCAACTTAGACCTGATCTAGCTTATCCAATTACACTTAATCACAGACAGAACTACTCTGTTAAATTGATCGTTTCTATTCTTTGTACGCTCTTCTGGTGGAAATATCTTAATGTCATTTAAATTCCGAAAATAATAACTATTGATGAATATTTCTGTGTTGATGGTAAATGATTTCTTCAACTCCCAGTTCTAATTTCAAGTCATCTTACATTCCACCTTTTTCTTTAACATGTATCTATCTATGTAAGGCCTTGGCAGATATGTCATTTCCTAAATGGTGTGGATCCATAGAGATTGAGCTTGCCTTGAGATATTAAATCTTTCTGACCCTTTCCGCTTCAGAAGCATGTTCCTCAAACATTCCACTGCATTAGTTACTGACCATATTTGTCATCTCATAGGAATTAATTGAAATCTTGAAAGTGCTCTTGCAAACTCCATAAGGGTCTAATACAGATTCCTCTTATTTCTCTTAAGATGCGATTGAATGTCATGATTCCTCATGGCAAATTACAAAGGGTCTGGTCCCCAGCTTTTCTTGAATAGAATGTTAGTTTACTGGTTGGTTTATGGCATGTATTAGTGTTCCAGATACAATAGGTATGGACAGAGTTAAATTGATCGTTTCTATTCTTTGTACGCTCTTCTGGTGGAAATGTCTTGACTCTTAATGCCATTTAAATTCTGAAAATAATAACTATTGATGGATATTTCTTAAATGATTTCTTCAACTCCCAGTTCTAATTTCAAGCCGTCTTACATTCCACCTTTTTCTTTAACATCTATCTATCTATTTAAGGCCTTGGCAGATATGTCATTTCCTAAATGGTGTGAATCTATAGAGATTGAGCTTGCCTTGAGATATTAAATCTTTCTAACCCTTTCTGCTTCAGAAGCATGTTCCTCAAACATTCCACTGCATTAGTTACTGACCATATTTGTTATCTCATAGGAATTAATTGAAATCTTGAGAGTGCTCTTGCAAACTACATAAGGGTCTAATACAGATTCCTCTTATTTCTCTTAAGATGCGATTGAATGTCATGATTCCTCTTGGCAAATTACAAAGGGTCTGGTCCCCAACTGTTCTTGAATAGAATGTTACTTTACTGGTTGGTTTATGGCATGTATTAGTGTTCCAGATACAATAGGTATGGGCAGAGTTAAATTGATCGTTACTATTCTTTGTACGCTCTTCTGGTGGAAATGTATTAATGTCATTTAAATTCTGAAAATAATAACTATTGATGAATATTTCTGTGTTGATGGTAAATGATTTCTTCAACTCCCAGTTCTAATTTCAAGCCATCTTACATTCCACCTTTTTCTTTAACATGTATCTATCTATTTAAGGCCTTGGCAGATATGTCATTTCCTAAATGGTGTCGATCCATAGAGATTGAGCTTGCCTTGAGATATTAAATCTTTCTGACCCTTTCCGCTTCAGAAGTATGTTCCTCAAACATTCCACTGCATTAGTTACTGACCATATTTGTCATCTCATAGGAATTAATTGAAATCTTGAGAGTGCTCTTGCAAAGTACATAAGGGTCTACTACAGATTCCTCTTATTTCTCTTAAGATGCGATGAATGTCATGATTCCTCTTGGCAAATTAGAAAGGGTCTGGTCCCCAACTTTTCTTGAATAGAATGTTACTTTACTGGTTGGTTTATGGCATGTATTAGTGTTCCAGATACAATAGGTATGGACAGAGTTGAATATGGTTCTATGTTTCTCCTTAATATTTAGAATGTATGCAATTGCTGGGAAACTTGATTACTTCTAAGCTATTCTTTTTAATGAATCGAAGGTAAGATACTCTTTCTTTTTCTTTATTTCAAGTTTTTGAAAAGTATACATATTATGAGATACAATCCTTTTAGCTATTGCTGTTCTCTTCTCTTTCTTTTACGAGAGGCACATACTAACATAAGTTCCTTGGGGTTTACCTTGATTCGACTGTACAAGGTTCTGATTATTTTTAATCATTTCAAGATAAAGAAAGGTTACTTTTTTAAAGTAAGTGTATGCAGAATGATGTACTATTATTGTATTATAAGATTAGAAAGCTGTACTAGGATTCTTAAAATGTAGAACTGGATTTTGTTGTCATTGATGTAGGAGGCAAGGAACACAGTCAAAAGACGCTTTCACTCAAAGAAGACTCAGAGCTCTAGCGAGGAAATGCTCTCAAAGTCCTCAAGAAAGAAGACACCTGAGAATGGAACACAAACAGAACTGCTTTTAGATCAAGACGATGATGTACTGAATGATTTGGCAAGCTTCATGGCTAAAAATCAATATGAACGACATGCACCAAAATCTTGCAATCTTGAAGAAAGTGAATGTCCCAGGGTTTCTATTCTGCGGAGTAATAATTCAGAAGCTGAAGATATCCATAATGTTGTGATGGGAAAATCACAGCAGTGGAGTGATCCATTTCAAATGCATAACAATAAATCAGAACCTCAAGATATCAACAAAGTTATCACAGAGAAATCACTACAGTCAAGGGATCCAGTTCAACTGCATGAAAATGATTCTTTGAAGGAGGAGTTAGTTAAAGGGAGAGACACTTTGAGATACATTTTGTCTCCATATTCCTCAATAGATGGCCAAGTGATTCTGCTTGATGAAGATAGTCCAGAGGCCAATCAAGTTCAAGAGCCTGTTATGCCTGAAAAACTGGAGGTGTCAGGACCAGCAGCTAAGGAAGCAGAGGTGATTTCTCGGACCAGGAAAGCTATTATTTTAAGTGCAGATTGTCATGCTTGTAAGAACAGTGAGAAGGGTGATCTGGACAAAGACATAAATACTGAACGGGTCAATCATAAAGGCAGCCTTGTTGATGCTTCCATGATGAAAACCCGGAATGTCAATGGCTTCCATCCTTGCCAAAGGAAAAGTACAAGCATCAAGAAATCAATCCACCGCTTGAAAAATCTCATGAAATCTTCTCATGATCAGCTATCACTTATTAAGCAGACTAATGCTGCTTTGAATGCTGCACTTTACAACGTTAGATCTCAGAGTGTACATGTTTATAACAGTGGCCCAGATGTATCTGTGCCTGTTGGTTCTTGCAAAGACACCCAAACAGTTGTAGGGACGAGTTTTAGCCCCGTCCAAACAAATTTAGCACAGGGTTTTGCCCACACTCAATCGGTGGCCCATCCCGTTTCAGATCCTACTCTTTTTCAAATGAGGCCTGTAACATCAAATGTGCTTCCAAATTTGGCAAACTCAAAGAGTTCAAATGCAAAAACTACTCAGTTGCCCAAAATAGAGGGCAGTTCAAAGGGACAAAGAGAAGATGCTGCATTGGCTGCTCGATATAATCCACAGGAAAGTGTACAACAGCCAACAATGAGAGAGAGTGATCCTTTTCTTAACCCAATGATGAGGTCTATGGACAAAGACTTCACGTTTGAAAGTACAAAAGGAACTGCTGAACAGGCAAATGATAATCAGGTAAGCACTGGCATCCCTCCAGAGTTCTTGCTCTGGAAAACTCTTTGGGTTGGGTCATCTAATGAGATGAATAAAGGCTGATAATTAAAGCAATGCCATCTGTCCAGACTTGTCACTCTAGATATTCTTTGGGTTGGGTCATATAGTGAGATGAATAAGGGCCAATTGGGATAAGTTTTGTTAACTTTGATCTAGTGTTGCAGCTTTACACTACGCTTAGAAAGAAAACTGTAAGGTTCAGTCAGTAAATTTGACAGATTGTATGTAAAATTTGCCCATCATTGAAATATCATAGGCTGCATCCTAAAAGGGAAAATCCCAAGAACTTACACCAATTAAATTGTATGAATATTTAATTTTGTTAAATTTATCACAGTAAAGTGGTTCTTAGATTATTTACTTGTCCTCAGGGTACACAGAAACCAGACATGCATATGGCTCAACCTCCAACTATTAGTAGTTTTCCAGCATCAGGGGTTTCTGGACCACCATCAACATCAATTTTGACGGGCATCCCTGTGATAAGTAAGTGATTCAGGAAATTTTGATTCCAAGAGTAGTTAAAGTTCTATAGTATGTTTTGGAGATTTCATGTTTTGGTGTTCGTGTTCAAATTATTTAATCATGAATGGTGATGCAGATTTTCCTGTGGAGCATAGATCAAAACATTTATCAAATGGTAGCATTTTTCAACCTCCTTCGGGTGAAATTCTATCATATTTCGCTTTGAAAGGCCCTTCAAGTTTGATTGCAGAACAAACTGCTGAGGCTGCCATGTGCAGGGATCCCTGTCAGCCATTAAGATCACCAGTCATTTTGAGTTTTGCTCTAGGTAAAATGGAGAGAAAATAATACTTAACTGGACAGGGTCAGATTTGCTTTCTGAAACCTATATAAGATATAGTAATTTCAGATAAGTACATGTAATTCAACTAAATTTCTCAACATGTCTGTTTTGCAGGAAACAAGTTGGATACTGAGACAACATTATCTCAAGAGTTCTTTGATCAGGGCAAGTTTGATCTCCAGTCATACCTTCAGAGAAGAATTCAAAGTCACTATCCCAGTCGAGCTTCTAAAAGTTCAACTAATGAGGCTGTGAGAGGCTCTGAGATTAAAGAGTCCCAGTCAGCAAATCAGAACCCAGTTGATGTTATGGACTCTGGAATCAGAATCCAGAATAATGCTGTCTTGCTCATGAATGCAGAACAACATCTTTTAAAGAATGTGAAAGTTAGGCAGATGCAAGCAGACATAAACAACTTTCCACCAATTAGCCTTCCTCTTCATCAAACTGGTGGTTTGAGCCACAATGTGAACACTGGTCTGGAGTTTGCAGATCGACAGAATCATAAAAGAAAACAGGGTACAGAGGCTAGCCAGGCTCCCACAGGCAACCAAGTTACTGTTCTTGGTGAAAATCTGCATACTACTTTGGAGAGAAGAGTTACAAACAAAAAGCAAGTCGGATATGACCAGAATAATACTGTCTTGCCCATGAACACAGACCAACATCATATAAAGAATATGGGAGCTAAGCAGGTCCAAAAAGGAAGCAACAACTTTCCACCAATTAGCCGTCCTCTTCTTGAAACTGATGCTTCAAGCCAAAATCTGAACACTGGTCTGGAGATTGCAGATGGACAGAATTATAAAAGAAAACAGGGTACAGAGGCTAGCCAGGCTCCCACAGGCAACCAAGTTACCGTTATTGGTGAAAATCTGGATACTACTTTGGAGAATAGAGTTACAAACAAGAAGCAAGTCGGATATAGCCAGAATAATGCTATCTTGCTCATGAAAACAGACCAACATCATAATAAGAATGTGAAAGTTAAGCAGGTCCAAGAAGGCAGTAACACCTTTCCACAAATTGGCCTTCCTCTTCTTCAAACTGATGCTTTGAGAAGAAATCTGGGCACTGATCTGGAGATTGCAGATGGACAGAATTGTAACAGAAAAAGTAGTACAGAGAGTAGCGAGGCTCCCACAGACAACCAAGCTACTGTTCTTGGAGAAAATCTGAGTCCTGCTATGGAGAATAGCGTCACAAACAAAAAGCATGCCGGATATAGCCCAAATAATGCTGTCTTATTCATGAACACAGACCAACATCATATAAAGAATATAAAAGTTGAGCAGATCCAAGCAAACAGTAACACCTTTCCACCAATTAGCCTTCCCCTTCTTCAAGCTGATGCTTTGAGCCGAAATCTGGACACTGGTCTGGAGATTGCAGATGGACACAATTATAATAGAAAAGCGGGTACAGAGGCTAGCCAGGCTCTCGCAGACAACCAAGTTGCTGTTCTTGGAGAAAATCTGCATACTACGTTGGAGAATAGAGTCACAAACAAAAAGCAAGTCGAATATGGCCAGAATAATGCAGTCTTGCTCATGAATGCATACCAACATCATATAAAGAATGTGAAAGCTAAGCAGGTCCAAGCAGAAAACAACACCTCTCCACCAATTAGTTTTCCCCTTCTTCAAAGTGATGCTTTGAGGAGAAATCTGGACACTGGTCTGGAGATTGCAGATGGACAGAATTGTAATAGAAAATGGGGTACAGAAAACCAATCTACTGGTCTCGGAGAAAATCTGAATGCCACTCTGGAAAATAGAGTCACAAACAAAGATTATGTCGGATGTAGCCAGAATAATGCTGTCTTGTTCATGAACGCAGACCAACATCACATTAAGAATGCAAACGTTCAGCAGGTCCAAGCAGACAGTAACACGTTTCCACCAAATAGCCTCACCCTTCTTCAAACTGATGCCTTAAGAAGAAATCTGGACACTGGTCTGGAGGTTGCACATGGACAGAATTGTAAAAGAAAACGGTGTGCAAAGTCTAGGCTGGTTCCCACAGACAACCAAGCTATTGTTCCTGGAGAAAATCTGAATTCTACTTTGGAGAGTAGAGAAACAGAGATTCATATAGGGAACAAAATTATACGATGCAACTTGGTTCAAGTAAGCAGTCAAACCTCAAAACCAACCACTATGATAAATGCATTGGGAGAAAGAGATTCTATTCTACAGAGAACTCTGAGAAGTGGCAAATTAACGGAATCCAACAATATAGTTAATAATAAGCCTGTGTATATCCCTGTTAGAAAGCGTAGCAAATATGTGAAAAAAACAAAGGAGGAAATAGTACAAAGGAAGACAGAAGCACAGTCACATTGCATGCAAACCCATACACGTGCTGCAAAAAATTGCACAACACAGGGAAATGTCTTAAAACAATGGTATACGGACATTTGCATGTAGTGAAAATGTAAAATTCGGTCATGTTAAGATTTTTCTAGAACAGAAACCGGTTAGGATATTTTATTCCAAGTGATTTAGGAATCACATTCAATGTCATCACAAGAGATGTCATATTGAGTGGTTGTTATGATCAGGTTCATGTGAATCTTAATGGTGACATGGTAGGGAATACAGGCAATACAAAGACAACAGTTGTTGCATGTAAGTCTATTGATGACGCTGTAAAGATTATTCTTGATGAAAACCAACAAGTTGGTGGCATCTACCTTGGTGGAAACTATCACGATTAATGAAGACTGGGCCGTATGCCAAGGCTGGCTCGCATGGAAACGTGATCTGCACATACAGATGGAAATTTTGTAGAATGGGAAACACTTACCTTGGGAACTCTAATATATCCAGTCTGTTCTTATTTATCTCTGACTCTTTCTCATATTCATTTTTATATCACTCAAGGCAGTGGAGACATTTTTCCTTCCCCATTGGCCCCGTGACCTATATGTATTGACAGATCTGGACAAAAACTTTAATACTTGGTGCTCATAAGTTTTTGCTCATTAAGAAGGAGAGACGAAGAGATGAGATGTGTTGGCCAATAGATCAAGTATCTAGACCTCCATGGGAAGAAGGTGGTTCCTATCTCACACGTACATTTCATCTCCGGTGGTTTGCAGATAGCACAAATGGACCAGGTTGGTGAGATGAGAAGATAATTTTTTTCATAACATCTATCTGTTCTTGGAATTTTTGATTAACGTGTTTTTGCAGGCATTGTCTTTCAGGATCTAGTGTTGTGTTTTTCGCAGACAACCAAGTTGCTGTTCTTGGAGAAAATCTGCATACTACGTTGGAGAATAGAGTCACAAACAAAAAGCAAGTCGAATATGGCCAGAATAATGCAGTCTTGCTCATGAATGCATACCAACATCATATAAAGAATGTGAAAGCTAAGCAGGTCCAAGCAGAAAACAACACCTCTCCACCAATTAGTTTTCCCCTTCTTCAAAGTGATGCTTTGAGGAGAAATCTGGACACTGGTCTGGAGATTGCAGATGGACAGAATTGTAATAGAAAATGGGGTACAGAAAACCAATCTACTGGTCTCGGAGAAAATCTGAATGCCACTCTGGAAAATAGAGTCACAAACAAAGATTATGTCGGATGTAGCCAGAATAATGCTGTCTTGTTCATGAACGCAGACCAACATCACATTAAGAATGCAAACGTTCAGCAGGTCCAAGCAGACAGTAACACGTTTCCACCAAATAGCCTCGCCCTTCTTCAAACTGATGCCTTAAGAAGAAATCTGGACACTGGTCTGGAGGTTGCACATGGACAGAATTGTAAAAGAAAACGGTGTGCAAAGTCTAGGCTGGTTCCCACAGACAACCAAGCTATTGTTCCTGGAGAAAATCTGAATTCTACTTTGGAGAGTAGAGAAACAGAGATTCATATAGGGAACAAAATTATACGATGCAACTTGGTTCAAGTAAGCAGTCAAACCTCAAAACCAACCACTATGACAGATGCATTGGGAGAAAGAGATTCTATGCTGCAGAGAACTCTGAGAAGTGGCAAATTAACGGAATCCAGCAATACAGTTAATAATAAGCCTGTGTATATTCCTGTTAGAAAGCGTCGCAAATATGTGAAAAAACCAAAGGAGGCAATAGTACAAAGGAAGACAGAAGCACAGTCACATTGCATGCAAACCCATACACGTGCTGCAGAAAATTGCACAGCACAGGGAAATGTCTTAAATCCATCTTCACAACCTGTGCCTTCAAGAGAATTGGAGCCTGTAAAACATTTTGCTGGTTCCCAACACGTGCTGAAGCCAATAGCACAGAATACACAGCAACTTTTGCCTGTTTCACCTGTTGCTTTTCAGGGAGATCAACAAGATAAGGTGGCAATGGAAGAAATATTAAATACGGTTCAAGGAAGCAGTCAAACCTCAAAACCAATCACTACGACAGTTGCATCGGGAGAAGGAGATTCTATGCTGCAGAAAGCTCTAAGAANNAATAATAAGCCTACTTATATTCCTGTTGCAAAGCGTCGCAAATTTATGAAAAAAGCAAAGGAAGCAATAGCAGAGAGGAAGCTAGAAGTACAGTCTCATTGCATGCAAACAGAAACATTTGCTGCAGAAAATTGCACAACCCAGGGCAATGTCAATCCTTCTTCTCAAACTGTGGCTTCAAGAGGACCAGAGCCTGTAAAACATTTTGCTGGTTCCCAACACGTGCCACAGAGGAAGCTAGAAACAGAGTCTCATTGCATGCAAACCGAAGCATGTGCTACAGAAAATTGCACAACACAGAGCAATGTCTTAAATCCATCTTCCCAAGCTGTGGCTTCAAGACGATCAGAGCCTGTAAAACATTTTGCTGGTTCCCAACACGTGCTGAGGCCAATAGCACAGAATACACAGCAAAATTTGTTTGTTCCACCTTTTCCTTTTCAGGCAGATCTACGAGATAAGGTGCCAATGGAAGAAAGATTAAACACGGTTCAAGTAAGCAGTCAAGCCTCAAAACCTATCACTATGACAGATGAACTGGGAGGAGGAGATTCGATTCTGCAGAGAGCTCTGAGAAGTGGGAATTTCATGGAATCCAGTAATATAGTAAATAATATGCCTGCATATATTCCTGTTGTAAAGCGTCGAAAATAGTAAATAATATGCCTGCATATATTCCTGTTGTAAAGCGTCGAAAATATGTGAGAAAAGCAGAAAAAGAGGCCAGAGCACAAAGGAAGCTAGAAACACAGTCTCATCGCATGCAAACCGAAACATGTGCTGCAGAAAATTACACAACACAGGGCAATGTCTTAAATTCATCTTCACATGCTGTGGCTTCAACAGGATCAGAGCCTGTAAAACATTGTGGTGGTTCCCAACACGTGCTGAAGCCAGTAACAAAGAAAAAACGGCAACTTTTGCCTGTTCCACCTGTTACTTTTCTGGTAGATCAACAAGATAAGGTGGCAGCGGAAGAAAGATTAAATCTTGCATCATCAAAAATGAGCTCAGAGTGTTCAAGAAGGAAGTCAAGAGGGCAAATCCCTTTCATACCTAACATTTTTGACCGTGCTATTGAAGATTACATCAAACGGGGAATAGTCAGTGTACTCCCACTATCTCCACAAACTTTGCCCCCAAAAGTAGTAGAACCCACGAAACTTGGTGCAGGCTTGCCATTGGATTCTAGACCAGAGTATTATGGCAAATGTGTGAATCCACTGTATAACCCACCCAAATTAAGAGTACAACCAAACACCAATGCAACAGAGAATCATGTGTTTGTGGATACCTCGAGTACTGGCAACATTGCTGTTGCACCATCTGCAGGCAATAGCAACATTGCTGTTTCAGCATGTACAGGCGTGATGCCATGCAATATGATGCCTCAACAGCCAACAGTGACACCTGAAATGCAGGCCTATTTTGACAGATCCAAACTTAATTTCTTCTCTTTTGCTCACACCGATAGCACAGTCGCTGCTCCCAAGGATTTTCAATCTGAACCAAACATGACTACTGAATCTGGAGTGTCAGAGGGGATTCAAAAGCAGAGAACTGATGGGTAGCACTTTCAAGCACACTGGACAACAACCCAGTTCACAAAGCTCTTTCTGACTGATCATTTGAAGAGGAAACAATGCTTACTCTTGCAAGATGAGCAGAAAGCACATAGGTGAAGGCCCCATTAGTTTTGAGTGCAGTGGACAACCACCATCCTATGGAGTTCTTGATTCATTCAGGTGAGATAGGATATTATTTTGCAGTTTGAGCACAAAATGCTCTTTCTGATTAACCATTTTAACTTGCTATGCTTATTATTCATATTGAATAATAAGAGGCAGAATAAATATAAATTTTGTCTCTGCATTTTGTTAATGCATTGTAAATTGAAATTAACTGAAATTAATTTCACGAACCATAACTAATTTTTATACTACTATTGTACAAACAAGTGCAATTGAGTTTTTTCCTATATTTTCATGCTAAGAATTGTTGTATTCGGTAAAGACAGTTTTTAATGCTCGATATCCAAATTGTCGGATCAGGCAAACAACCGAGTTTCCTATTCCACTTTAGATAATATTTTTTGCAATTTTTTTAATAATTGAATAAGACAGGTTTAATCAAATTTTATCACTCTGGCATAGCATTTTTTTTGGAAACGCTAATTTAATTAAATCAATTCATAATCATTATTAGCTTCCATATTTTTCAAAATCAATTTTTTGTTTTGGAGTTTATGAACTTTGAATGTAGTACACATTGTTTTTTTTTTTTTAAACAGTTTTTTTAGAATTTTTTATTTTATTTACCAAAATCACTTTTAACCAAAAAAAAAAAAATAATTCGGAGTTTATGAACTCTGAATGTAGTACATATTTTTTTTAACAGCTTTTTAGAATTTTTTTTTTTAATTTAAAAACTTTATTTTTAAATAAGTGTTTTACAGAAAATTTAAACATAATTATATATTGTTTGAAAAATTCCATGATTTCACTAATTTACTTTATTTTATTGCACATTTGTAATATACAATGAAAATATTTATTTATTATAATATATTTATAAAAACATTATTAAATCATTTATTTTATTTAATTAATTTTAAAATATAGTTGCTTTGGATAGATAAAGTCTTTTATTATTTCCTCATTATTTCATTGACATTTAAACTTGTTAATTGTTAATTTTTTTTTTTTTGTTGGATTTTAACTTTTAATTTTTATATTTTTAGGTTTTGCAACATTGATTGACAATCTCATGTTTTGAAAAATAATTGTTAAAGATATTTCAAGTTATTTTCTCTTACAGGATTTAGGTCAATTTAGTAAAATCTTGTCTAATCCTTTTATAGTGAGTAATAAACTTTAGAGGAATATGTTTTATTATGCATGTAAGAGAAAATAATTTGTTATTATACATTGATCATAATTTTTTAGTGTATTATTTTGCTTCGTTATAATAGTCTAGTTAATGAAAGTTAACTATTTTTTCCCGACTTTCTGAGAGTTAGATATACTTTGGGGTGATATATAGATGGTCCCATGGAACAATCTATCATGGATGTTTTTATGAAGTTTTGTGTTTCTATGTGTTGAGCTTTGCTCATTTGTGCTTCAACATTCTAACGATGTTTTTAGACATCACCTCTTCTTGGAATGTATTACTCTCTAGATATGCAAATTCCTTCATTCTCTAAATTCTCCAACATGGTATCAAAGCTATTGTTTTGAAATCTAGCTTGTTGTTTACAAGTATTTTGGAAGTTGTCACTTACACGTGCTCTTGTTAAGTTGGATCTCTCTTGATAAATTGAAATTGAATTAGGGTTTTCGATTTGCAAAGGGATCATGAGTTCCAAGCAAGAACCTGTGGTTTTGAATGGCCACAATTATTGTATGTGGGCACTGTCAATGTTTATGCCATTATTATAGTTCTTTGCATTTCAACAGATAAGAGCATCATAAGAACAAGATCACTGAGAAATACACATTCACAAG
>CBVK0100572506.1:0-20874 GCA_900067695.1 Picea abies
CTTCCGATCTCACATGCTCTAGTAAAATCTCTCAAAGATTTTAGAACCTACATCCTGCAGTCAAAGATCATCGCCTATGTCCCCTCGGCTGCTGTTAAAGACATTCTTATTCAGCCTGATATGGACGGGAGAAGGAGTAAATGGATAGCCAAGATCCTAGAATTCGACCTGGAGATAAGGCCCACCAAATTGATCAAAGGTCAAGGTTTAGCCAAACTGTTGGCTGAAGCAAGCTGCCAAGCGTTGGGGATAGGTTTCATCAACGAATGCTCAAGTATTCAGCAAGATCGATTGCCTGACACAGACCATCGAAGGGAGCCCCCATTGGCTTGATGTCCTTGGTATAAGGATGTCATATGCTTTCTACAGGAGTTGCGGCCTCCAGACGGCCTGCAAAGAAGCAAAGCAAGAGTTCTAAAGCTCAAAGCAGTCAGATATTGCCTGATCGATCAAGTGTTATATTGGAAAGACCCGATGGGGGTGCTTTTAAAATACATAAGTCCACCAGAGGCCGAGATGATCGTGGCTGAATTTCACAGCGACCTGTCTAGAGGGCACCATTTTTGGAGAGCCACAACCCACAAAATCCTCAGGGCTGGGTACTACTGGCCTACCGTGCTTACTGATGTCTGCAAAAGGGTCAGAGCCTGCATCAAATGTAAAAAATTTGCAGGAAAGCAGCAGCTCAGGGCTCTGTCGTTAAAACCGGTGGTGGTTTCAGGGCCTTTCCAGCAGTGGGGCCTAGATTTNNGGTGGTGGTTTCAGGGCCTTTCCAGCAGTGGGGCCTAGATTTCATTGGAGAAACTCACCCTGCTTCTAGTGGCCAACACAGGTGGATCTTGACTACTACAGATTTCTTTACCAAGTGGATTGAAGCTATCCCCACTAGGAGTGCTTCCCACAAGGTAATCATTGGATTCTTGGAGGACCTCATCACAAGGTTCTGCTGCCCAAATAAGATTGTCACTGATAATGCAGCCGCTTTCGGATCTGAACCACTAGCCAAGTTCTGTGAACAGTTCGGGATCAAATTGATTCACTCCACCCCATATTATCCACAGGGCAACGGTCTAGTGGAATCCTCCAACAAAAGCCCGATAAGGGTCATCAAAAGGTTGTTGGAAGACAACAAAAAGGCTTGGAATTCAAAGTTGAAATTCGCCCTATGGGTTGATCGAGTGACTACAAAGAGATCTATAGGTCTCTCCCCTTTCTAGTTAGTCTATGGAGCCGAAGCCGTCTTCCCTTCTCAGTTGGCCATTCCTGTAGCGAAATTCCTCCAGGATTATCAAGAAGAGCCCAATGACATGATCAGAAGGATTCATCAGCTAGTAGAGGTCCAGCAGACTAGGGAGCAGACAGTGGACAGAATTCGGGACCATCAGCAAAAGATCAAGCAAGTCTTCGATAAGAAGGCCAAGAAGGAGTGGTTCCAGACATGAGACCTGGTGCTAAAATGGGATGCTCCTAAACAAGATAAGGGCAAACACACCAAATTTGAAGCCCTGTGGATTGGGCCTTTCAGAATCTCCGAGACTTTCTCAAATAACACATACAGGTTGTGAGATTTGGAAGGTGAAGAAGTTTTCAGTAGCCCAGTGAATGGGCACTTCCTGAAGAAATGTTTTGTCTGAGTCTCCGGTGGCTCCTTTGTTTGTAAATATTGTTCTTTTTGTTTCTTAGTTCGTTTCCATTTTAATTTTTGCGGGCTAATAATGACTCCATAGCCCAACAACAAGGCACTGGAACTGCAAAATGAGTCCTTAGAGCATCACAGGGACGACTCTATCCCCCATGGAGCCTAATGTTAGCAACAATTATGGTATCGGGGAACAAAGGTACGTGGGTCTGCAGGACTACGCGATAAGTGCTCAAGCGCAGCACACAGAAGAAATCTACTTGGGGCCCGAGTCAAGCAAGCGAGCCTGATCATGAACATGAGAAGCGACGAAAGCTCCACAAGAGGGCTCCATCGGAAATCGAGATATCGGAGGTCCCGGGAGCGAGATTTTTGTGCGTTGCAGAATCGCGATACGCGATTTCCCGATCGGTGGGGAACAATTGTCAATCGTGGAGGACAGGTGGCAGTCTTTCGCGAGGGGGAGTGGACCGTTGATAGGTCAACGGCCATGAGCCATCGAGGATCGGGGAATCGCGATTCCGGAGGAGGCGTGCTCGTTAACATCACAAACCGCGAAATCCCGATGGAGAGTATGGGCGAGGGCATATGGTAGTGGTCACTTGGACCAGGGCCTAGTCGAAGGGCTAGCACGGAAGGTGCATCGGCAATCAGAAAATCGGGAGTTCCGGGTACATGTGCACCTCGACATTGCGAATCCTGAATCCCCGAAACCCTGAAACCCCGAAACCTCATCACATACCTATCCCTTGCCGCCATGTCATATCCTCGTGTCATGCCAACCACAGTTTTTCCCGGCCCCTGTGTTCCTCCACTTGGCTCGTACTCTTCAAAACCCATAAAGTCTGCCACTTGCATTTTCCCTATCACTTTCCCTCTGCCACATCCATCCACATGGCCTCTCCTCATCCCATATCCACACCGATCATGTCAAGTCACCCCTGCCTGATCACCGTCCATTCACCACTTCATGTCAAGTACTCCAGTCATCACGACGACCTCCACGTCTACCTGCTAGTCTCGCCATGAACTCTTCGAGCAGATCCAAATGGCAGAATGAGAAGGCCCCCATGTCCTGTAGGTACAGATTCGACCGGGGTCTTTCCCGATCCCAATGAAACAGTTATTGCAGCAGTTGATGGTGGTTGGACATCGTTTCCACCATAAATGGAAAGTCCAGAAATGACTGTAAGCTTGTCAATTCATTCACAGGTCCTTTTGGAGTGCGATTGCATCTGACTGAAGTTCACGACTGTCCAGAGACTGCAGGCACAGTAAACATGCAGACGTAATGTCTTCAATGCGATGTCTCGAATTGGCTTCTATGTTTTTGCTCTAAGTATTTAGAGGAGTTTTCTCACATTTTGTAGGCATCGATGGTTGAGCAGAGCTCCCGGTGGTAAAGTTTTAATGAAGCACTATTATTCTGGTTATGGGTGAACTTCTGAGACTTCTTGCCTTATGAATGCCAGTTTCTTTCATGTCTTTGTTTACACTGTGTTAGAGAAGCTCGGAATTGGAGGATCCAGTCGAGCTGTAGCTATTATAGGATGATGTTGTAATGGATCACTGTAATAGTTGCACTGCCTCTAATCAATTCTTGTGATTTCCCCAGCGCTTAGTGACTTGGAATTGGAGGATCCAGTCAAGTCCCCTTTCAGTTCCTTGAGACCCTGAACCAAGCGGATCTTGCATTCAGAGTCTTTCTTCTGCAAACTGTCGAAAGCCTGTTGTTCGAAGTTGTTTGTTCACCTTTCTTACTAAGTCTTCCACCTGATCATCTTTTAATCAACCCACTGGCTAAAGTTAGGATTCCAGACCTCCTTTGTTCTTTACATATCAGACCTAGTCCCCAAATTAGAAAGATATTTCCTTGAGTCTTTACCTCCATTTGATCACCCTTTAAACAAATCGTGACATTAAACTGATGGGCGTCGGGATCTGCTCCTGCAAGCAATCCAGGAGTGACTTCCGACGCTAACAGGAGGTGCATTTGATTATACACAATACACAATGCTATCATCACCATTAAATTAGTTCCTTGTTAATGAACTTAATAATGGTGAATTTTTTTACAAAAAAAATTGGAGAAAGTTTGGTGAGAGAGTTTTAAAAATAAAATAATGGCTATTGTTGTGGGGAAAAACAAAAAAAAACTCCCTTAATGTTAGGTTTAATTTCCTATTAAATCATGTTTTTTTTCATATAAATATACCCTGCCACTCACCCATGTATTAATAGTTCCAAATGAGGATATTGGTACCTTTCTAGGCCACCTACGATTCCCCTCTCTTCTGTAGTTTTTAAAAATGGAGGATGGTAGTTGTAACGTCCCCACCGTTACAAAAATAAAAGCAAAATACAACAGGTAAATTTTTTCTTTTATTGTTGCGTTAGGAAATTAAAACATCATAATAGATAACAACATCATCAACACATCAATCACATAGATTAACAAAACAATAATAATGCAATAATAATAAAAAATGGCACAATGTCAATGCATCATTACCATGACCCACAACATGCATATCGATGTATTAACACAATAATTAATATCCACCCAATATCATTTCCTTCTACAATTAATAACGACACAACAATACAAATATTAAACATTCAATGCATCTCATAAGGACCATCATCATATATCACTAAGAAAACATAAGATACCATAACGAATCATAAGGATCATAAAGATAATCAGGAGGAACACATATTATACTACCCTGCAAGGTTAAGACCTCCAGGACACATAAGCAACGCTCATGCCCAGGTTCCAATTGATTTTAACCATTTAAGGTCTCAAGGTTGGCGATTGTTCTGAGGAACAAGGAGGTGTCTACATCCCACCCACACAATCAAGTCCAAGCCAACTAATCTAAAAAAACATCATCAATGATCATCAAGGCACAATATCATTCTAATAAATCAACACATGTAACAAATTTCCATGGCAGAAGAAAACTTAATTACAAAATCAATCAAGCAACGACATATGCCACATCACAAATAATCTACTTATTTAATTTTTTTAAGGCGTAACCATGATCTACTTAACTTCCAGGCACACGATTAAATCAATCATCAAATTCACAATAATCAACATCATTTTCAAGGTACGCACATGATTTTATTATTGTATTAACATAATTCACTTATTGATCATTGCACACAATTAATCGTTCACAAGGAATCATATAATAACATCGTGACAAGCGTGCTAGTAAACTAAGTTGTAAACATTATGCATCAACTTAGCCCATAGTGCAAACAATCTAAACACCTATTCTTCAACATAGACCAAGGCACAAGGGAATTCAATATTAAATGATCAAGCCTCAACATAGGTTAGTGGGGAAATAAAATATAAGTAATAAAACGATTACATATCAACATATATAAGTGGTGAAATAGAATCTAAGTAATATCACAATCATATAACAACATATATAAGTGGCGAAATATAATCTAAGTAATACAATGATCTCACATAAATATATCTAAGTCGCAAAATAGAATCTAATTAATTCAATGATATTTCATCAATATATCTAAGTGGTGAGATAGAATCTAATTAATTCAACGATCTTGCAATGACATATCTTGGTAGCACGAGGAAATCAATCACTCATTCAAGGTTCATCAACCATTTCCAAGGTGCGAGGGAACACATCTATTCTAATTCCAAGGCACAATATGAAAGTTATTGATCCATTATTGATTGATAAAGTTAATGATGCAAGTAAGGATTGTCGTCAATCATTAATCCAAAATGGATCCAGGAACCAAAATGGGTCCAGGAAGGCCTAAAAGTCAAAGTTCTCGGAATCCAATGAAACCAGTGCCATTGTGTTTTTCTCGTCGCACTGATTCCGACCATATAATGTTTTCCTCAAATAGACACCGTATGCGAAAGTTATCGCGTTCTGATCAAATTCCCAGATAGGCAAAAAGTCAAACTGGTCAAATTCAACGTTGATGTCAGTAGGTACGACATGTGACATCAGCATGTGTCAGGATGATGTAAACATGACATCATGATGATGTCATCATGTTGACCTGGCATCACCAAGAGGTGACATGTGTCACTCATTTTCGTCACTTTTGTGCTGAGTTGGCACTGTACGGATTTGACATGTGTCATTGTACGGATGACACATGGAAGTCCGTATAGTGACGTGGCCCAATGATAGATGGACACGTGGTCGTATGGACGACAACTGGGTATACGGTAGGCTGACATGGTAGGTGACTGTGCAGTATGAATGACACGTGGAAGGTGCAAAAATATGACACGTGGTAGATACGATGGACACATGGTTGGCTCGACAGATGACATGGTAGTTGACTAGGCCAGTGTGTCAGCAGTACGGGCCAATCCCAGGGTGACACATGGCCCAATCACAGAGTTCCACGTGGCACCCAGGATTTTCCCAAGGTTGGTTGGGTAAAAGGTTAGTTGCGCCTTCGAGGGAATCAAACCCGTGACCTTCGGGTGGGGCAATGGTTTAACATTTATGGGCTACCACCTCCGTTATCCATGTGACTTGGTTGGTAAGTGGCACAAATTTGTTTTAAATTAGCATTGGCGGATTTGAGGAGATAAACCCCGGTCGGTGGGGGCCAACCCCATATGACCACAGGCTAACGATCAGAGGATAACGGGTTCAGGGGTGCGTGGATACTAAGGTGGCGACCATATGGCTAAGACACATGACCAGGATCCAATGGTAAGGGGGCCAACACGCCAGGTTTATCCCAGGGCCATATGGCAGCAACCCAGATGCCCAGGAGCATGGAGGAAGGGGTCTATGCCCTTTATTATTCCCAAATTTGGTTTTTTTGACACTTATTATATGATGTTTTGGTGGATTTTCAATTGTTTTGGGGGGATTTTGGCCATTATTGGAGAATCTGGAGCTCTTTTTGAGGTCAGATCTTAGGGGTAAGTTGGGAGGTTGTGGCCAACTTCAATCCTATATAAAATAGAGGTTATTGGTAGCCTTAGACAGGTTTAGAGAAGGAGAAATGTTGAATAATTGTGAATTCAAAGCCATTTTTATGCAGGGAAGCTGTTGAGGAGAGCAACTTTGCGGGCCATTTTCGAGAGCTTCGTTCATCCATTTTTAGTGTCGTCAGTTGTGTTGGTTTCTTGAGATCTATCAGAACACAACCAGATCAGTTTTTAATACATTTGACATTTTTATGATGTACCTTTGAAGGTTTGAAGAGAAATAAGAAAGCCTCACCCACTGAGACAAAGGCCCAGAGATGTAAGTGATGTTGCCGAACTCCGTTAACAATTTTGTTGTTATGGTTTGTTGATTCCTTGTGTTCATTTACATATTTGTATATCTTCTTATGGTTGTTATGTTAAATCTTTAATTCTTCCTCTTTCTTTAAATTCCTAAATGGTTAGTGAACTCCTGCTTTAAAAAACTCAACGATAGTCTTTAAAAGATCTTTTCGGATCAATCATTCATTAATACATTATTGATGCAAGTAAGATTGTTAATCCCTCATTCATTAGTACATTAATGACACAAACAAAGGTGGACACATAAGCTTCAACAAGCTAACTATTTAATTAGGGGTGCTTCATCTTCTTGAAATTAAGATTCTAGTATAAGAAACATTAACATTAACATGTGTAAAAATTAACACTAAGCATGAATTACCTCAATTAAAAATTAAAAGTGTATCAACTTTCTATCACATAAAATTAACATTCTAGTATAAGAAACATTAAATTAACATGTGTAAAAATTAACACTAAGCATGAATTACCTCAATTAAAAATTAAAAGTGCATCAAATTTTTGTTATATAAAATTAACATCAAGCAGGGACTTGGGGATAACCCCATCCTAAAATTTATTTAATAACAACTCCATAATAATAAATAAAAAACAAAAGAAGGGCAATAACCTAAATGTTGGAATTAACATAAGAAGCAATAACTCATTCCTTAAAATAAGCACTCTTAAATAAGGCGTTGGAAACTCAGAGACACTTGTCCACCTTTAAATGCCTCGAAATCTGTGAATAACTCTTGACATTCGCTAACAAACTGCATTGGAAAAATTACACTAAGCATAAATAATGCAACCATTTGAGGGATTCGAAAAGGTTAAAAAATCACTGAGTACACAACTATGAATTTAAAGGGTAGAATCAGATCCTTTATCTGTGCTTAGATCATTCAGAGTAAAAGGAAATAAACCTGGGAGTGCCTCAACAAAATAGAGGAGAAAAACTATAAAACTTAGAGATAAAAGACTGTCAATTCACATGATTCTTTCTCTTCTCACATGCAGGGATTTCACGAAGATTTTAATGTTGGGAAAGAATCAAACTAAGACCAAAATCTCCATATCTCCTTCAACTCACATGCACTGGGTAAACACACATTTTGTTGGGTAGAAGCAAATTTAAAACAAACGACTGGTCTCCCTTTTTCTCGCATGCACAGGGCAATCACGAGATTGCGGATTGAGAGAAATTTCAACAACGATAGGCCTCACATGCACTGGGAATTCTCAGGTTCTGTTGAATGAGAGAAAATAAAAACGAGCAAAAAAAATGACAGGTATCCTCTATCTCACATGCACAGGGCTTTCACAATTTGTTGGGTGAGAGCAATTTTAAACCACGACATGTCTCCTCTCTCCCACGCGTTGGCTAACACATTTTTGTTGTGTAAACAAAAGACCAAATGCCATGCCTCTCCCTCTATAAAAATTGGTGGACACGACCTCCAAGTTTCCCAACCAAGTATCAAAGTCCACAAGTCACATCACAAGCCAACACCAAACAACACAAGCCCAATGCTTGAGTTTAGCTCCGATGAACAGGGGAGGTGCCCACAAGGAAGACCAATTGTGCAATCAAAAAGAAAAAAAAAACGTTGAGACTCTATCTCTCATGCAAGGTAGCATGATCCCCCCCCTTTTTGTTGTGTGAGCTCAAGAAAAAAAACAAGGGCGCCAAGACTCTCTCACACACGCAAGGTAACACATTTTTTTTTTAAACCAAAAGGGATGAGACAACATTGTGGAGATAAGAAAAAATGCAGTGGAGAAAAATGCATCTGAATCACATGCTAATCACTAGGTGAAATAAGAAGGCGTAGATATATTTAACAGGAATCCGGGGTGCAAAGACAGAAATTGAGTTTCACAAGATGAGCGAACAAGAGGTAAAACAATCAAGCATAGAGAGTAAGCAAGACACAATGATCTGGAAGGAAAAATGAAAGTTTTTTTTTAAAATTAACCATGGGCCTCTTCGTTATCAGATCAACAAAAAAGGTGCACACGCATCTAGCTTCAGGGAACCATTACAATTTTCATCAACGTATAAATCCACATACATTTTTTTTAACTACTTTCAAATGCAAATTTTGACATGCGTATCGTAACCTAAGGTGAAGAATCCGAAGTGGTTGTCTCGCGCTTGCCCTCCATACAACTCCTTCTTGCTAACCACTGAGTCTTCATCGGTACCTCCCAACCAACGCTAAGGGTACTCTTCTTCCCCCTGAGCCCCCCGAGCCATAAAGGGGCCACACACACAAACCAAAGAATAATCTATCTCCCATCTCGCCTCGCAAGGTCGATCTAGCACTCTCTATTTGAGTTGGGTATCCCAACTCCCACAAGAAAAATCAGTCAAGAAAAATACGACAGCATAACCTTATGCATACAAGTCATGATCCATTCCCCTCCTCCGCCATTTCTTTGATAGAATTCTCTTAGTGTCCCTTTTCCAAAATGCACATTAATTTTTTTTATTAAATTTTTATTAGGAAATATTCTTCCCCGTACACTTGTCACCCAATCCTTTAGTTGCACCAAAAATTCACTTAATTAATTAAATTAAATTTCCAAATTCCCTCCATTTCCCTTAATTACTAACACCTTTCTTAAAGCTTAGTTGAGTTCATTTAGGAAAGTTCTCTAGACCAGATTCCTTTCTATGTTCCACATTCATTTTGCATTTAATTTCCCCTTTCTGTCTAAGTTCGAATTTAGCAAGTTTTGCACATAAACAACAATTAAGTTTTAGATAATTTTATTCTCTAAATTCTAAATTTTATTTTTCCCTTTTTATTCATCCCCAATTTATTAATTGTTTAGTTAATAATAAAAAAAATTCCTTGATTCTACTTAGACCTAGGCTATAATTTCAACTAGGCTTAGCAAATTTTATATATATTTTTAGGGAAAAATTATAATTAATAACTTTACTCATACACAATTATTTTAAGGCTGACCATGTTAAGGTAAGATATTGTTTTCTAGGTACCTAGGTTCATTGACTCACCTGTTTTTAAAAATCACGATGTGCCCTTCAAGATGCATTACATGCTCCAAGGGTGCCACTTGCCTTTATTCATGTTTCATTTATGCAACGTGCCCTTCAAGATGCACTACATGCTCCAAGGGTGCCACTCACATTTTGACTGATTTTGGTAGATGTCCAACCCTTGGAGTCAATACTAGATCTTGTGGGAGACTAAGGGCCTCTAGGGAATTTGGACCCTTCCTTATTGTGTGCCCCTTAGAATCTTCATGAGCGACTGTCTCAGTCTTCCCTCATGGCATCATGGATCTCTCAAACTAGGTAATCGTTAACCTATAGTTAAAGCTACGACGGGAGTGCTAGTAAGTTGTGGCAGGGATTCTGCCACACATCTCCCTCAATATATTTTTTTGTTACGCATGTCCCCTTTACTCCTAATGTGATTCTAATTAGCAAGCAATCGTCATCCTGCATCCATCAACAAAACATATCAACGATCCATAAACAACATCATAATATACCCATTCATATGTCACATATGCAATAACATAAATACTCAATCCATATACAATCCACTCCCTGACTCGATCTAGAGTCCAAGGAGGTCCATCGATTCCATCGACATCCTCAATCTGTCATGATTTCTATACACTCAGGAGAAACCAGTCAATAGCACCTGTCTATACATAAATAACATAACATCAAATTCCACAATCTCATCATCAAAATCCATAAGAAAATCAAACAATCATATAATGAACTGAATCACTTGCATGCAAGTGTCCTCAAAAAATAAGTCACATCAGGTGCACCCAAGAGTGGGATGTTGCATACACCCCTTCTTGTTTTAAACTTTGTCCCAAAGTTTCACAGTATACAAGTGTAGAAATAAAGTATCCGACAATATCTAAATGTCTAGCTATCAAACAAAAATGGAAATTGTTGACGCATATCATATGCGTCCTCCCAGGTAGCTGAGTGTGGACTATAATTGTCCCAATGGACCTTGACTTGATCGACTGTTTGACGTCACAACTATCAAATGCGATTGTCTAGAATCTGGATTGGTTCCGCCGTGAACACACTCGCGTGTGATACCTACAAGGAACTCATGTCAATCACATGTGTAAGATTGCTAACATAATGTCTCAAGACAGATACATGAAAAACATCATGCATATGCCTCAAAGAATCTGGCAAGGCTAGTCGATAGGCCACGGGCCCCTTCCTTTCCACAACCTCGAAAGGTCCTATGAACCTAGGAGAGAGTTTAGCAACATTTCCAAACTTGATCGAACTCTTGTGTAGTTTTACCTACAAGAATACTTGATCGCCAATTTCATAACTATGGTTAGTGTGATGCACATCGACATAAGTCTTATGTCGATCCTGTGCTTCCTTGATCCTTTGTCTTATCATTTTCATTTTCTCTTCCATTTCTTGGATCGCTTCTGGTCCTACTAGGACCCTATCCTCAATCTGATCCCAACTCAAGGGCATCTGACATGGTCACCTGTAAAGAAACTTGAATGGCACCATCTTAATGGTTCTTTGATAACTGTTGTTGTATGAAAATTCTACCAATGGAAAGAAATCTTCCCAACGATTATTTTGGTCTATCACGTACATATGAAACACGTCCTCTAAGATTTGTTTCATTCGTTCGGTCTTCCCATCTATCTCTGAATGATATGTGGTACTAAATTTAAGTTGGGTTCCCAAGGCCTCTTGGAAACTAGTCCAAAATCGTCCTGTAAACATTGATCCTCGATTAGATATGATCCTCTTAGGCATGCCATGAAACCTCACAATATCGCTGATGAAAACTCTAGATATGTCAGGTGCCTGATACATCGTATGCACAGGGATAAAATGTGCACTCTTCATCAGAGTGTCAACTAACATGAAAATCGAGTTGTGCCTCCTTGCCGCCAACAACAATGCAACGATGAAGTCCATCGAAATGATCTCCCATTTCAATTTTGGAATAGTGTGTGGCTGTAGTAATCCTGCTGGATGTCTATGTTCAACCTTCACTTACTGAGATTCTATACATATTGCCACGTAGTTGACTATGTCCTCCTTCATTCCTTTCCAGAAGAATAAGTATTTAGGGTTTTCCCTCATCTTCGTGACTCCTGGATGAGCCACGTACACTGCTCTATGAGCTTCACTTAATATCAAACTTCCAAAATCGTCATTGGGAGGTACATAAATCCGGTTATTATATCTCATTAATCTATTGTTGTCCACAAATCCCTCAAACTTTCATACAAACATGGTGTCTTGTCCGATAAATTCCTTAACCTCTTGATACCAGTGATCATTGTGATGTATAGTTAGAATCTTTTCATGTAGATTCATCTGAAGAGGTATCATCGATAATATGTGTGGTCTCCATCTTAACGCATCACCACTATTTTCATTGTTCCTTTTATGTAGGTAATATCGAATTCATACTCGCTAAGTAGTTTCGACCAACGCCTTTGTCGTGCGTTCAAATCGCTTTGTGTAAACATGTGATGTAAACCACAGTGGTCTGTTGTTAGTTTGAATATTCGTCCAATTATGTAGTGTCTCCACACTCTTAGGGAATACACAATGGCTAACAACTCCAAGCCATGTGTCACATATTTCTCCTCATTCCTTCTTAACTTTCTCGAGATGTAAGCAATCACTCGACTGTCTAGCATCAAGACTCCACCTAAGCCTTCCTTGGATGAGTCAGTACATACTAAGAAGTCCTTGTCCATGTCATGGAATTTTAGTATTGGTGCTATCGTTAATCGTTAACAGGTCCTTGAGCCTTCAAAATTCTTTCATGCATTTCTCATTCCACACAAACTTCTTGTTCTTCTTATGCAATTCTATAATCAGATTTTCTATCTTCAAAAAACCCTCGACGAACTGTTGATAATATCCCACTAAACCCATGAAGCTATGCACTTCTGGGACATTCCTCAGCATAGGCCATTCCCTGATAGCATCTACCTTCATGGGATCAACAACGATACCTTCGTTAGAGATGACATGCCCTAAATAATGAATCTTCGTTTGATAAAAAGAGAATTTCGATAGTTTCCCAAATAATTTGTTCTCTCATAGATAGTGTAGTACCAGGCACAAATGTTTGTCATGTTCTTCCATCGTCCGAGAATAAATAAAAATATCGTCAATTAACACTTGAAAAAACTTTCCCAAGTATTCGCGGAACACCCCATTCATCAAGCTCATGAATACCCCTGGGGTGTTTGTCAGTACAAACAGTAAAATGATAAACTTGTAATGTCCAAACCTTGTCTTAAACACGGTCTTAGGAATTTCTTCCTCCTTAATATATAACTGGTGATATCTTGATCTCAATTCAATCATCGAAAACACCATCGCACCCTTCATTTGATCAAATAGATCATCTATCCTTGGCAATGGATACTGGTTCTTGATCATTGTCTTGTTCAATTGATGGTAGTTAATGTAGAGTCTCCATGACCCATCCTTCTTTCATATGAAAATAAAAGGCACACCCCACGGTGACACACTTGGACGTATAATTCCTAGGTCCATCAACTCCTTTAGTTGCATTTTCAACTCATGTAACTTAGCGGTCGACATCCAATAAGGCGTTATTGCTATCGTTTCAGTCCCAAGTTTTAGGTCGATCATAAATTCTAATTTCCTCTCAAGAGGCAACCCTGGTAACTCCTCTAGGAAGATGTCTACAAATTATTGTACTACCGAAAGGTTTTCTAGTCCTTCCACCACACCTTTTTCATTCAACGCAAGGATCTCATATAGCCTGCATCCCTTGTGCATGATCTTTTGAATCTGTAGGGAAGATATGAACCTTAGGGAAACTCCCTAGTTCCTACCTACAATCACACGTCTCTATCCCTCATCATCGACCAAACTCAACCATTTTGTCTTACAGTTGAGTATCGCCTCATGCAATTCCAACAATTCCATACCGATCATGATGTCATAAGATCCTAAGATCATGATGTAAAGGTTGTCCTTCATGAAAAAATATCCCAGGTTAAGGCTACAACCTGTAACCTTTCCTCCAACCTTCTGTTTGGCTCCCGAAGCCATTTCTACATAGCTAAACTCATCCTGTTCGACTGCATTTACCTTAATTCTTTTAGCGCTGCACCAAAAGTAAAACTCTCTGAAGCACCTGGATCTATCAAAATACTAAAGGTCTGGTCAATAATGGTACTTGACATCTCAAGCATAGTAGACTGGTGCTCGGCCTGGCAGTTATTCACAGCTGCATGAATCCGATGGGCCTTGTCCAAATCTCCTACGGTAGTGGGTCCAGTTGATATAGATGCTCTAGCCCTCTCAATTGGTCAGTTACACTGGTAATGTGTCTCTCCACACATCCAACACCCGGGCTTTGGTCTAGTACTCCTGGTCCCCAATGTAGAAGCTGATGGCCCACCAGCCTATAACCTTGCTTTGTTCTGTTGAACAGGCTTGAACTATTGTTGTTGCGGTCGACGTTGTTGCTGGTGTTGTGGCCCTTTGTAGGGAGTCCGCTGCTGAGGCGTCGGTTGTTATGGTGTTGTGAATGTGGAACCTCTCGGAGTTCCTCGATACCCAGATGGATGTCTATCTTGTTTTTGATGTTGTTCCATAGTAGATGTTGCCTGTCCCGTTGGTCTCACCAATGTCCTGCTCTGACCCCCGCTGATGAGCTCTTCCTCAGCTATGAGGGCCTTATGGACAACATCATGCAACGTTTAAGGCATTAAAATCCTCACTTTTGCATGAATGTTGACATTAAGGCCGAACATGAACTTGTTGAACTTAAGCTTCTTGGTGTTCATATGCGAAGAATACTAAAGAAACTCCATGAAACGAGCCTCATACTTAGGAACCGTACGACCACCCTATCATAAGGCATTGAACTCATTGAGTTGACGCTTAATGAATTCCTCAAACAGATACCTCTCTCGGAATCGCTCCTCGAACAGTTCACATGACATGTCTTCGACGACCATGTTCAGTTGTGGAAGGAGCATCTTCCACCATAGAAGAGCGCTCCCCTCCAGTTAAAATTCCTCCATGCAGACCTTCATGTTGGAGGTATAGTCGCGAAGTGAAAAGCACATCGCCATATTCTCCAACCATGCCTCATCGTATGCGCCATCCGTGGCACCAAATAACTCGAGAAACTTGACCTTCTCGAGTTCTCTGTGAATGCTACGAGTACCAGCTAGGGCGCACGGTGGACCCTCAGTGGGTACTGGTGCCCTGACCTCATATTTATCCAAACGAATAATCAAGGCCTCTGACATCCTCTAAAAGGACCTCACCAACCCAACCACATCCCCCAAAACTATATGTTCTCGTTGAAGACTTGTTCTTCTCCTTGGGTGTTAGACTGCTCTGGCATGGATGCTACTAGAGGCATCATGCCTCCTCCCCTAGCACCCAGTCGTCTGCCTCCGCGCCGTCATCTAACCATGGTTACCTGCACTATTACAATTCAAATTAATTAGTGACAAAATATAATCAAGCGTTCATATAGTGGAAGGCGTAATGATCCCAAGTCGCGGGGTTGAACTCACTCTGATACCACATGTAATGTCCCCACCATTGCAACAAAAAAAAATGACATATAACATGTAAATTTTTTCTTTTATTGTGTGTTAGGAAATTAAAACATCATAATAGATAGCAACATCATCAACACATCAATCACATAAATTATTGAAACAATAATAATGCATTAATAATAAAAAATGGCACAATGCCGACGCATCATTACCATGACCCGTGACATGCATATCGATATATTAACACAATAATTAATAGTCGCCCAACATCATTTCCTTATACAATTAATAACAACACAATAGTACAAATCTTAAACATTCAACGCATCTCATAAGGACCATCATCATATATCACTAAGAAAACATAAGATACCATAACAAATCATAAGGATCATAAATATAATCACGAGGAACACATAATATACTACCCGCTCGACCTACCCTACAAGGTTAGGACCTCCAGGACACATAAGAAATTCTCAAGCCCAGGTTCCAATTGATTTTAAACATTTAAGGTCTCAAGGTTGGTGACTTTTCTAAGGAACAAAGAGGTGTCTACATCCCACCCACACAATCAAGTCCAATTCAACTAATCTAAAACAACATCATCAATGATCATCAAGGCGCAATAGCATTCTAATAAACCAACACATGTAACATAAATTTCCATGGTGCAAGAGAACTTAATTACAAAATCAATCAAGCAATGACATATGCCAAGGCTCAAATAATCTACTTATTTAAGTTTTTTAAGGCGCAACTAGGATCTACTTAAATTTTAGGCATGCGATTAAATTAATCATCGAATTCACAATAATCAACATCATTTTCAAGGTACGCACATGATCTGATTGTCGGATTAACATAATTCACTTATTGATCATTGCGCGCAATTAATCATTCACAAGGAATCATACAGTAACATCATGATGAGCATGCTAGTAAAATAAGGCGTAAACATTATGCATCAACTTAGCCCATAGCACAAACAATCTAAACGCCTATTCTTCAGCATAGACCAAGGCGCAAGGTAATTCAATATTAAACGATCAAGCCTCAACATAGGTTAGTGGCAGAATAAAATCTAAGTAATAAAATGATTACATATCAACATATATAAGTGGAGAAATAGAATCTAAGTAATATCACGATCATATAACAACATATATAAGTGGCGAAATAGAATCTAAGCAATACAATGATCTCGCATCAATATATCTAAGTGGCGAAATATAATTTAATTAATTCAATGATCTTGCATCAATATATCTAAGTGACAAGATATAATCTAATTAATTCAACGATCTTGCAACGACATATCTTGGTAGTGCGAGGAAATCAATCGCTCATTCAAGGTTCATCAACCATTTCCAAGGTGCGAGGGAACACATCTATTCTAATTCCAAGGGACAAGATGAAAGTTGTTAATCCATTATTCATTGATAAATTTAATAACACAAGTAAGGATTGTCTTCCATCATTCATTAATAAATTATTGACACAAGTAATATTTTTAATCCCTCATTCATTACTACATTAATGACGCTAGCAAAGGTGGACACATAAGCTTCAACATGCTAACTATTTAATTAGGGGTGCTTCATATTCTTGAAATTAACATTCTAGTATAAGAAACATAAACATGTATAAAAATTAACACTAAGCATGAATTACCTCAATTAAAAATTAAAAGTGCATCAACTTTCTATCACATAAAGTTAACATTATAGTATAAGAAACATTAACATTAACATGTGTAAAAATTAGCACTAAGAATGAATTACCTCAATTAAAAATTAAAAGTGCATCAACTTTCTATCACATGAAATTAACATTCTAGTATAAGAAACATTAACATGTGTAAAAATTAGCACTAAGCATGAATTACCTCAATTAAAAATGGAAAGTGCATCAACTTTCTGTTATATAAAATTAACATCAAGTAGAGAGTTGAGGATAACCCCATCCTACAATTTATTTAATAACAACTCCATAATATTAATAAAAAACATAAGAAGGGAAATAACCTAAATGTTGGAATTAACATAAGAAGCAATAACTCATTTCTTAAGATAAGCGCTCTTAAAAAAGGCATTGGAAAACTCAGAGACACTTGTCCACCTTTAAATGCCCCGAAATCTGTGAATAACTCTTGGCATTCACTAATAAAATGTGCTGGAAAAATTATGCTGAGCATAAATAATCTAGCCATTTGAGGGATTCAAAAAGGAAAAAAAATCGTTGAGCATACAACTATGAATTCAAAGGGTAGAATCAGATCCTTTATCTGCGCCTAGATCGTTCAGAGTAAAAGGAAATAAAATTGGGCGTGCCTCAACAACGTAGAGGAGAAAAAATGTAAAACTCAGAGATAAAAGATTGTCTATTCATAGGATTCTTTCTTTGTTCACACACAGGGAGTTCATGAAGATTTTAATTATGGGCAAGAATCAAACTAAGACCAAAATCACCAGGTCTCCTTCAAATTGCACGCACTGGGTAAACACATGTTTTGTTGGGTAGAAGAAAAATTAAAAAAACGACTGGTCTCCCTTTTTCTCGCATGCACAGGGAAATCACAAGCCAACACCAAACAACACAAGACCAACGCTCGAGTTTATCCTACAACCATGAACAAGGAAGGCACCCACAAGGAAGACCAATCATGCACACATGTAACAACCCCATAGTTACGACTACAAGCAACGCAAAGCAAGTGCAATTTTTTCTTTTTTTTCTTTTTTCTTTTTAAATGGGAAGGTGACAACGACAATAGTCCAACAACGCAACTCGACGACAAACACAACGCGTGCAATTCAGGAAACATAAAACATAACAACCTAGCATACTAGCACATCATGCATCTGGATGCCACCTATGAAAATTATTTAGAAAAAAAAACGACTACCCTTGCTAACGACATCAAAATCAACCAAATGCAACCAACATCAATGACACAAGTACAACTTTACTTACAAAAACATCATCCACATCGGGAGGCACATGACGCTAAGTTGGGTTATCATAAGCACTTCTTGATCAACACACACCATGTTCCAAACTTAAGGAATCATGTTGCCACAGTGCAACCAGCGCACTAGGAACCCATGCGCAACAAGACCAATTCTAAACCTTCAACCAAACATAGAATCCAACCTTTCTAAAATCCAACTTGTACTGACATGCATTATACGAAACCAACATGAGAGCATTTAAATCCATCTAGCTAAACGAGGCGTAAATGTGACTACAATTAAACAAGGTTAAAATTTGGAACCTTCTAGACATATCTCATTACTGTCTTACCATCGTAAAACTATTCTAGCACAATTTATCCAACCTTAATCAATATAAAAACTTATAAAAAGCTTCCCTCCTTCATTTAAAGAAAACCCCTCAACATCATGAGGAAGTCAAGTGTCATTTAATTGAATAATCATTTATTACCTTTAATGAATTATTAATTAACATAAAACAACTACCTCCCCCTTCCTTCCTAGTTTACAACCCTTTACATCATTATGAAGAAATGAACATCATTGATGTTTGAATAAATCAATATTTATCTATGAACATTTCATTTAATGTAAATCATTTGCTTATTAACAATTATATGCAATTAACAATATCTAAACAGTTAAACTCGTATACGCAATTAACAATAAGAAAATAACAATATTTAAAACAATTAACAATATTTACATGGATTAACAATATCTAATTAACAATACACAATTAACAATATTTAAGGAATTAACAATATCTACAACAGTTAACAATACATAATTAATCAATATGAAATTAACACTATTTAAAGGACAACTAAATCGTTAAGACCGTCCCCAACTCTGGTAACATCAAATTTCAATTTGAACACAGTCAAGTATGTCCTAAGGCCAGAGAGACCACCATTGGCCATTCACCGGGCCTTGAACATAATATTTCACTAAGGCTATATCCCACCTCAAGGATCTGGGAGAAGCGAATAATCGTTGAGTTAATTTGCTGCTAAAAAAAAACGTTTGCAATGTAGCCTCAGTCAAATGAATTATTGTTAGAGGTTTACATTCTATAATTTAAATGATGCCACCCTCAGTTAATTCACTTCTAGCTCTACCACTCAAAGTTTAAATCTCCTGGGTGTATATTAAATCTCTGCACAATATTAAGAATCGTTTTGTAAATACAGTTTATCGCTGGGTTGATACTGTGTTAAATCGTTGTTTGATAACATGATTTTTCTGAGGAAAGGAGAATGAATTGACAGTTGGTACGAGACACACAGATTCGTTGGGGGATAACACGATATTTTGAGGTAAATAAATGACCAAGAAATATCTCAACTTGACAGCAACAAGTAGGTTCGTCAATCATAAAGGGTGATTAAGAATCCCGATTCCAGTATCTATATTATATCATTGTTTAAATTCCAGGAATTGATTTTTCTTAAATTAAGTTTAATAGGGGAGGCCAGTAACCATGTATCATGCCATAATTGGTGCAATGCAAAGTAAATCAAACTACTATTGAAGGAGATACGGGAAAGCATGCATATACTCCCGAGAACTTGTGGTGGAGGAAGGGTCAAGAATCCACCCAACGATTCGCTGACATAAAACAGATTTCAATTCATATTGACTTCCAAATTAAGAAGCACTACTACATATGGGCGGATTATTCCATGAAAAGTTTCCACGCTTCAACTAGTTTCATATTTTTTTTAAACAGAGCAGGATTTTCGTCGATATTGCCACAAAAGTTCGTCGCAATATCAACGAAAATCTTATTTAAATCCAGTCGGGATTTTTGTCGCTATAGTGACTAACTTTCATGGCAATAGCGATGCAAATTTTGCCTATCTCATTGCTCAGTGTTAACGGCTAGTTGACTATTTTATCTATATATACGTAATGTTAAGAGACTTTGCGACACAATTGCTATAGTTGCAACACTATTCTTGGCTTTTGTTTGAGCTATTTTTTTTTTCGTCACCCACCGATTGAACAAATCCAATTCTTGATCTACATAGCTCAGATTTTGAACTTGCAAGGTTAGTATGTTATTTTTTATTGATGTACTCATTTAATTTGTAATTTTTTTTTCAAATGTCCAAACTTCATTTAGCTTGTTTTTTCCTTGATAATATATTATAATATGTGTAGTACCATATTTCATGTCTTTGGTTTTTGGATCTAGTTAGTATATTCTATGGAAAAGGGTATGTGGATTCCATAATATTCTAGGTTTATCGAATCCACATACCCTTTTCCCTTCAATTGTAGCTATAATCTCTCTCTCTTTTCATTGATAAAGATATGGAAGTGCTCTTGAAACTCAACCCTGATCGGTGAAATGATAGTAATTGATT
>CBVK0100572507.1:0-14515 GCA_900067695.1 Picea abies
TCTCTCTTTTAATTTTTAAGACCTGACAAAAAAACACCAACAAATCTTGATTGAAGCTTTGATACCACTTGTTACATCCCTAGTACCCAAAATGGATCACGCTTGCATAAATTGAAAATAATATAACAGTGACAATAATGGTTGGGATACTTGCACACCTAATGGTTGGTAGCTAGCACTTACTAATTCAATTAAATGAAGGAAGAAATCTCCATGAATAAATTATTGAAGTTGATTGTTATATTGATAAATGATAAGTTATGGTATATATAAGATAGGGAGGAAACTCATGTTTATAACAACAAGGGTAATAGCTGCAATTAATATATTGTAACATTTCCCTCTTTCGCATAAATTCTTTGTTATCTTCAACATTTCCCTCTTCCACATATAAATTAAGAGAAATATTGATAACATTTCCCTTTTCCGCATATAAATTAAGAGAAATATTAATAACATTTCCCTTTTCCATATATAAATTAAGAGAAATATTAATAACATTTCCCTCTCTCGCATAAATTCTTTGCTATCCTCAACATATTCTAATAAATAATGGGTAGGTTGGCATTAGTGACAAGATATCATGTTGATATTACATATAATTATTAATGTACGAGAGATCATCCATTATTTAAGCATGCAAAACAAAACCCAAGACTAAATATTGTGGTTGACGTGATCGGGTTTGTACATTTTGCAAAACAAAGTACAAGAATTTCCATTATTTAAGCATGAAAAACAAAACCCAAGGATAAACGTTGTGGTTGACGTGATCGGGTGTGTACATATGGATGGCAGAGAAAGTGCTATATTCCCTGCTTTAGCAGGGACTAATAAGATACATAAACACTAACCCTAAACTTATGTTAGGTATATATGTTGTTATTATATAAAGAAAACATGTGTACACATATGACCTTATTATAAATATGTTATCTATGTCGTCATGATGTTGATCCTCTACACATATGATCACCTTATTATAAAGATGTTGACTTTATTATAAAGATGTAGGTCATTGCAAATAAACATATCATAATCGAAAGGAGTAGCCAAAATATAAAAAATTGACAACTTAATGTTTGGTATGGTGTAGGTAAGACAATTACTTGTCAGGACGAGGATTTGTCACAATGAACAAAAATGACAAGAAGCTTGCTCGGTTAAGAGAGGCATTAGAGGCGAGGGGCGATGGAAAATGTTATTTCCCTTGCTATGATTGCAGAGGCTTGCAAAATAGAAGACTTTTAATAACAACAACCCAAAAACATTGTAGGGAGAAGGGGCACGCCGAAGGGGGTTATGAATATCGTCCCTTGGTAAGAGGATTTAATATTTAATGTATTCTCTGTAATAATCAGTATGTCATGAATTTTAGTAATATTTCTTATCGGGATTTTTATATTTTCTATACACACTAAATTTTCTATGTTGTTTTTAAATATATAGACAATGCCCCCAAAGTGTCGACCTCCAGAGAGTTATTTGCCAAGTACTAGAAGAAATACTAATTTACATGGAGATGAACTTCGAGATCAGAATATTGAAGCTGTTGATCAAGTTATTAATGATGATATGGATGGAGATAACGTTAGTGATTCAAATTAGGAAGATGAGATACATAGATTGATCCAAGACACATTTTCTCCAATGGATGAGGACAACCAGGATGATAGTCATGATGTTGATCCTCTACTCCAGAAGTCACATCAACCTCTTTATGAAGGCTCAACAAAAAATATTTTATCTGCTATATTGTTGTTGGTGAACTTGAAGGTTTTGAATGGTTTATCAAACACATGTCTCACACAGATACTAAGGTATTTAATTTGTTAATTATTTATGCTTGCATGTTCACAAATACTTAAAAGGTTCATTTTTTTCCTATATTGCTATTATTTTCTAATTTGTAAATTAGTATATTGGATGATATATTGATGATAAATATTTTTTACATTGACTTATTGTTTAGAATTTTGTAGATTGTTAGGTGATGTTCTATTACCGACGTCGAATATTTTTCCATGCACATATCGAGAAATATCCATGATTATGAAAGAAATTGGAATGGACTATTAGGCTATTGATGCATGTCCTAATGATCACATCATATATTATGGACAATATGCATTAGAAAATGAATGCCCACAATGTCAAATAAGTAGATATTGAAACGATAAAGCGTCAAAGAAGGTGTCTCACAAAGTTCTTTGTTATATTCCGATAATTCCATGTTTCCAGCGGTTGTTCAGGTGCCAAAGTATAGCACAGTTTATGGATTTCCATGCAAAGAACAGAAGTCAAGACGATGTTCTTCGAATGTCTGCAGATGGTTCTGCATTGAACTACATTGAAGAAGAGTGGCCAATTTTTAAAGAAGAACCTCGTAATGTTAGACTTTCGTTGGCAGTTGATGGTGTCAATCCATTTGGAGAGCTTCGTTCTGCGTACTCAGTGTGGATTGTTTTTGTTATAAACAATAACCTTCCTCCTTGGATGTCGATCAAGAGAGAGCACACAATGTTGGTAATAATTGTTCCAGGTTTTTAATTATCTTTTATTTCCTTTAAAGCATGACGATATATTTCATTTCTTTGTTTCATGCATGGTAATTATTTCTTTTATATATCACGACATTTAGATAAGTATAATTAATCATGCAGTAGGTTGAACCAATCAGGTAGGTACCAGGTTAAAGATATGAATGTAGTAGCCGTAAAAAAAATACAAAATTTAATTCTAATTTAGCATATAATTCTTTCTTATACTAAAATAATTCAATCACCAACATATGAGCATATGATATTCAACAACAAAAATTAAAATTTTATCCACAGCATAAGAATTACTCAACAGAATAATTAAATTACCTCTCCCTGATGCTAATTCCCCCGTCGATCTAGTTGTTTGTTGCTGAACTATGTCAAACACTACCCAAACCTTGTTTCCACCCTGCCAACTAGGACAGCTTCCTAGCTCCAGGATATCATATGGATATCCTGGCCCTCGTGCCCAAAACCTCCAGCAAACCAGTGCCCCCTGTACTGATCCTTTGCCCGACTCCCAAACTCAAACTCTCTCCAGCAAATTCCCAAATCCCAGAGAGCCCTCCCCAAAATCCAAGTCGAATGATAATCCTCCTCAAATCCGTAAGCCTCCTCCGCTCATATGCCTCCTTCACTGCCCTTTCTCCTCATTTCTTTCCTTATCTCTGCATTCATTACCTTATCCACATAGTTAATGCCCCTTATCCAATTATTCATGTTCCTTATCTGTTTATTAATGCCCCTTATCCCCTCCGTATACATAATCTTTAATTTAAACAATATAATTTATTAACCCTATTAAATTTATTACCCTGTTCATTCAATGTGATAGGTAATTAATTTAATTAATTAATTAATCAAAATTATAACAATTAATTAACTAATAAATATTTAATTAATATTATTATGCCAATCTTTGTTTACTTACAACCATGTTAAGACAATTAATCACCTAATTAATTTCGCTTAATAATCCCTAATCATATTTTCAACTAGGGTTGTTACATACACCCACCCTTCAGGAAACTTCGTCCCGAAGTTAAGGTATCTTATGGTACAAAGGAAAAGAAACATGGTTCACACATTCATAACAATTAACCGACATTATCAGTAAGTAAGTCAAGAAAACTCATACATACTAGTGTATATGTACAAGAAATGCATGTGTAGTTATTACATACAAGTCTCATGCATGTACTAATAATCAAAACTATCATCCTTTAGTAATTTATGTATGCATCCAATCCAGTCAGCAAGGCTAGTCTTTTATAAAAGACAACAAACCAATCAATTGTTTGAGAAATCCTTTAATTACTATTATCCAGTTCTACAATTTTTATTTAGACAACTGTGGTTTAGTTACGTAATTATGAATATTCATATATACACATTTCTTTTTTTTTGAAGGGAAAACATTAAATTCCACCACAAGACAGATCTCCATACCTTCTCAACTATTACTACTCATCCTTCTTCCCTAACCTACTTCCATCTCCATTCCTATCCTTCCTCTACTAGACTATCTTGGAGCGTCAACTATATTGACCTAACTCCAAATAGAACCCGTAAGAGAAAGTGTCGCTATCTCGACCAAACTTCCCTAGCAAGCATCTGACAATCATCATCACACATCTTGGGGAGCGTGAACTAACACCGTCCTCCCATGACTTCAGGTTTCGGAGGATACACGGTGGGAAATGCCTCCACCCCTCCTAATCATAACTAGGGTCCACACCCTACAATGGAATATACAGTGGCACCGTGTTGTTGGGGGTTTTGTCATCGTTTATTCGGTTTTGGGTAGTGTCATCATCTGAAATCATGCACTGGTCCACATATCATAGCAATACATCCAAACCAATATAAATTCCACATACAATATTCATACCATAATGTTTCCCGGTTAGTGGTCCTGATATCCACTTTCATCATCTTTATCCCTTGGCTATTTCATAGCCCATAACCTGCAGATTAGTTTGTAACACAAACTCATACACTTCTATGCATTATCATCATGTAATTTCATACTATCATCATTTCAATTTGGTATCCCTGTACCGATAAATTAACATCAAAGTTTTCCAGTTAGAAATAGATCTCATAATATCCCATAATTCAATTTCGACACCCATTCATAAGATTATCATTTACCCAAAATAGATCGCATCATATCCAACATCATTCTAATAGTATTTTAAACATTCATTAAATTCACATTCTCACATTATGTCGCATCATATACATCATCATCAATAACATTTAAACATTCATAAAATTTAGATTCACATAATAGATCACATTACATACATCATCATCAATAACATTTAATCATTCATAAAAGTTCATACATTTAAAGTTTAAGTGTATCACTTAATAGTTTCATTGTGACTAGAAAATAAAGTATATAGGCCTCAGGTAATCCTGGATGTCTAAGTCAAAAGGTGGTGTTACATACACCCAACCTTCGAGAAACATGTTCTCGAGGTAGTCAAAAAAGTGAGGGATAGTCTCGCCGTAGTGTCTCGACGTCTTCCCAAGTAGCAGATCCTGGACTATACTTGTCCCACTGGACCTTAACTTGGTCTACCAGACAATTCCTGAGCTGTCAGACTCTACGGTCCAATATGCGTAATGGTTCTACCGTGAGGGTTCCCACGTCCGATACCTGCAATTCCTTCCAATTTAGTTTATGTGATTCATCAGCAACATAATGATGTAAAACAGATACATGAAATACATTATGAGTTTTATGAAAGTGGGGTGGCAGTACGAGACGATATGCAATGGGTCCAATTTTCTCTTGGATCCTGAATGGTCCTATAAATCGAGGTGACAACTTTGTTCCCTTCCCGAACCGTATGGTACTCTTATTAGGCCTGATACAAATGAAAACCTGGTCTCCCACTTCATAACTTCGGTCAGTCCTGTGTGCATCCGCATAGCTTTTCTTCCTATCCTGTGCTTCCTTTAGTCTCTGCCTAATCTGAATCACCTGTTCTTCCATCTCCTGAATCAATTCTGGCCCAACTGTTACTCAGTCTTCTAGTCTATCCCAACTCAATGGTGTTCTACATGGCCTCCCATACAAAGCTTCATAGGGTGGCATTCCGATGGAGCTATGAAAACTGTTATTGTAGGAAAACTCTACCAAAGGTAGGTACTTCTCCCACTAGGTTTGATTATCCATTACATACATCCTAAGCATGTCTTCCATGACTTTATTTACTCTCTCCATTTTCCCATCTATTTCAGGATGATAAGTTGTGCTTAGTTTCAACTTAGTCCCCAACGCTGACTGTAAACTTGTCCAAAACCTAGAAGTGAATCCGGAGTCCCTATCTGAAATGATCTTCTTAGGTATCCCGTGCAAATAGATAACCTCTCTTACAAACACCCATGCCACATCAGTGACATCGTAAGTGTCTCTAACCGGAATAAAATGAGCACTCTTGGTTAACTTATCCACTATCACAAGAATGGCATTGTGTCTATGAGATGTGAGTGGCAACCCCACAAAAAAATCCATAGAGATGACTTCTCACTTGGACATAGGAACATCATGTGGTTGTAGGAGGCCTACCAGGTGATGGTGGTCAGCTTTCACTTGTTGACATTCTAGGCACTTGGCGACAAAATGGACTACATCGCGCTTCATGCCTACCCAGAAGAAGAGTTTCCTTATATTTGCGTACATCTTCTTCACACCCGAATGTGCACAATAAAGTTCTCTATGGGCTTCCTTCAGTATGATGCTTCGAATATCCCCCTTCTCAGGGATGTACATCCTTCCTCGATATCTTAACAGTCCATTTGTTTCCAAACTATATCCTTCATACTTTGGATCTAACTGCCTCCCTCTCTGGAGGTTTGAAGTAACCTTTAAATACCAACTGTCTTGTTGGAGTTGTGTCAACACATGTTCCCTCAGATTGACCTTTAAGGTTATCAAGGAGAAGATACGTGGTCTCCTACTCAAGGAATCTACGACCACATTTTCCTTTCCCTTGATGTACAAAATACCAAAATCGTACTCACTCATAAACTCACTCCATCGCCTTTGCCTAGCATTCAGATCTCTTTGAGTGAAGAGATGTTTTAAACTTTGATGGTACGTTTTGAGCTCAAAGTTTCGCCCCACAAGATAGTGCCTCCAAATTTTCAGAGCTAGCATTACAGCTGCCAAATCTAAATCATGAGTCGCGTATAACTCTTTGTATTTCTTCAACTTCCTTGACGCATAAGCTATCACTCCTCCATCCTGCATTAGCACGACCCCCAACCCTTGCTTCGAGGCATCTGTTCAGACTGTGAAGTCCTTTTTCATATCCGACACTCATAGAATTGGCGCACTAGTTAGTAACCTCTTAAGCTCAATGAATGCACAATCACACTCTACTGTCCATTCATACCTGACCCCCTTGCGCTGCAAGGTGGTGATGGGTTTTTCTATTTTTGAGAACCCTTCCACAAATCTCCGGTAATAACCTGCTAGCCCCATGAAGCTTCTCACCTCATGGGCATTTTTTGGCACTGACCAATCCATAATGGCCTTTACCTTTTCTAGGTCCACAGAGATTCCTTCGCCGGAAATGATATGACCTAAATAGTGGATCTCTTTCTGGAAGAAGGAACACTTCAACAACTTCCCATACAATTTGTTCTCTCTAAGGTAGTACAACACTATTCGCAAGTGTTCCTCATATTCTCTTCCATTCTTGGAATAGATGAGGATGCCATCTAAAAATACTTGTACAAAACGGTCTAAGTACTTCCAGAATACGCCGTTCATGAGGCTCATGAATATTGTTGGCGCATTGGTCAATCCGAAAGGTACTACAACAAACTCATAATGTCCAAACCGAGTTTGAAAGGCAATTTTTGGGATATCACCTTCCTTAATCCTTAACTGATGATACCCTGATCGCAAATCAATCTTTGAGAATACCGCTGCTCCTTTCATCTGATCGAAGAGGTCATCTATTCGCGGCATTGGGTACCTATTTTTCACTGTAGCATGGTTCAAGTCCCTGTAGTCTATACACAGTCGTAAGGATCCATCCTTCTTCTTTACAAAAATTATCGGTGCGCCCCAAGGTGAGACACTGGGCCTTATTAGCCCTAAGTCCAGTAACTCTTTCAACTGCATTTGCAATTCACAAAGTTCCGGCGCTGTCATCCGATACAAAGTCTTGGAGATTGGTTCTGCACCAGGTTTTAGCTCAATAGTAAAATCAAGCTCCCTCTCCGGAGGTAACCCTGGTAACTCGTTCGGAAAAACGTCTTTAAATTCGAACAATACCGGGTACTAATCCAATGAGGGTCCTTTCCTATCATTCACTGCTTCCACTACATAAAGTCGACACCCTTGCCTCAAGAATCGCTTAACCTTCATAGTTGATATAAAGCGTAATGACACTTTTCTCCGTACACCCTGGATCTCTACTAGTCTTCCTTCATCAACAACACAAAGCACCCTCTTTGCTAAACAATCTACCAAAGCTCGGTGAGCTTCTAACCAATCCATTCCAATGATTAGGTCATACGCCCCGAGGGCAGTGGCGTATACCTTCAACCTGGTAGTGCACACTCCCAGGTCTACTATACAATTATCTACACTAGGTCCTACCACTTGTTTTTCCCCCGAAGCCATCTCGACTTGTTTAAAGTCATCATGCTCGTAGGCTGCCAACCCACTCTTTTCTAATGTAGATGGTGAAATGAAGCTATCCGTCGCACCAGAATCAAACAAAATCTTAACATTGATATGATTTAGCGTACCTGATGACTCCACCACCATGGATTGATGTTCGGCCTTGCGATTATTAACTGCTGCGTAAATCTGGTGGCTGCTGCTTGCTCTCCCCATCAGTGCCTTTCCTTCTCTATGCACAAACCCTGATTGTAACTCTGGGTAGTCACGCTGGTAATGGGGTCCTCCGCACCCCCAACAGGTAACACAATATTGAACCTGTGTACTGTTATGTGACTGTCTCTGAAATGAATTCCTTCCCCTGGAACCCCTGCCCCTACTAGTTGTTCCCTGAGATGGTCGTGGACCTGTCTGTGTTGTTGGCAATGAATGGGATGTTGCACTCGCTGCCATTGAAATCCTTGTGGCTACTGTCCTTGGCGCGACTCTGTTACCATATGGCAGTGGCCTTGAGCCCCCTCCCCTAGGAAATGTCCTCGGGGCCGTCCCTACAAATCCAGGACGATGCGGGAATGTCGGTCTTGTACCCCTGGTTAAGTTCATGTGTTCCTCCGCATAACGCGCATTTTCCACCTCTTTCACTATTGAAGATGGTTTCCACATCCGCACCATAGCTCTTATATTAGGGTTCAATCCATAGATGAAGCGCTCTGCCTGTCATTGGTCATTATCCATATACGAAACATATTTGACTAGTTCCATAAATCTGATCTCATATTCTTCTACAGTTTTGTTTCCCTGTACTAAGGCATGAAATGCCCCTACCTGTTGTTCCTCATAGTATGCTGGTAGATATTTCCTTCGGAACCTCTCCTTGAAAAGTTCCCAAGATACTGTTTCTGGGGTAAGGTGCAGTTGTCTTTCCAGGTTGCCCCACCAGTTCAAGGTGTTGTCTCTTAACTGAAAAATTGCGATCTTTGCCTTTGAGTTGGATGCATAGTCCCTTAAGGAAAAACACCTTGTCATGCCTTCCAACCATGCTTCCGTGCATTCACTGGCGTGACCCTCAGCAAACTCTGGAAGTTTGATCTTCTGCAATTCTCACGTGATGTCTTCGGGTGGAGGTCCTCCCCCTGAATCCCTTGACACTTCTGGATTACCCATTCCAGACAGTGGGGTTCCACTTCAGTCCCTGTCGGTTGTCGCCTCTTTAAAGTCTCATTAATGGCTTCCAACGAGCGCAGTATGAGAGCTAGTTCGGACGATGGTGGTGGTAGCGCTAGCGGTGTTGGCGGTGCTTGTGACGACACTCCCCTGCCTCGACTCCCTTGAGTCATGACCATCCTGTATGCTTTAACCTACATCAACCAAAGTTTTCAGGGTGAGTTCAAGGACGTTTCAAATTGGTGCTACTTAAACTAGAAACAGGGTTAGGCGTAAGTTTTCTTTACTTGTCTGTAAACAGATATTACTCCTTTATGGGATTGACTAGGTTAGGGTTAGGATTAAGCGTCTAAGCTTGATTTCTTCGCCCCTATATAAAAAAAAGTATTGGTTCCCTTGCCCTGTAGCTACGCTAGCCTTGCGCCATACTCGCCAATTCCTATGCTTACTCTCCTAGTGCATATGTCGCCTCCTTCCTGCTTGTCCTAGTCTAAGTCCTTTTAACCTTTCGCTTACAACTAAATATCCTCCGATGCTTGAATCGTGAGATTTTTTTTGGCACGTAGTGTTGGCTTTGTCGATTGCTGCATTGAGATTTAGTGTTGACTTTGACTGGTGGACTAGAGTGGAGGGACTTGGCACTTGGCTCGATGATTTGTGTGTACGGTCTCATGAGCCTGACGCTTGGACAATCAGAGTTTATACTTGGGATACAAAGATCAGCAGCGCTAAATAAGCCTTTACCTTGATTCTCGGTGCATTCACTAATTATGATTGAACTTGGTTAGCTATCTTCGGATCAATAGGTTAGGTAATAAGCCAGTTAGTCTTAATCTTCATACTGTATCTTCCTAATAATAATACCACTCTAATCCCTACCGTGTTACCATTAATCTAATTAAGTATAAGAATTTATTTGTAAAGACTTATGAGGGCGTGTTGGCGTTAGTGTTCTTCTTAAGGTGCTTTGCTTGGTGGGGGGTCTTGGGTTCAAAACCCATGGCCTCTCTGACATTTTTAATTTAATTAATTAATCATAATTACTTTTAATTAATTAATATACTTAGTTTTTAATTTGCTACATATATTTAAACCTTATTTTTATCCTGATTTAAAAAAAAAAAAACATAATATCTATAATATAATAATTATATATTAAATATAATTATGTTTATCTTGATATAATAATAAGAAAAATTAATAAATAAATAAATAATTAAAATAGATTAATAAAAAAAAAAGAGAAAAAATTTAAAACAAAACAAAAAAAAAATACTCAAATTTAAAACCAATAGATTTTCTTTTTTAATTCAAACGATCGTGGGCCTCGCATGAGGCCCACGTGCCCACTTATTCTTACAAAACCCTACACCTGTCTCTTCAAACCCTAAAACGCGTCCTTCACTTCTGCCTCCTCTCCACTTTGCTCTGTCCCTCTCTCGTTCCTCTGGTTGTTGCAAGCTCTGTAGTTCCTCGTGGGTTTCTACCAGCTAGTCTTGTCGTTTCTGACTCGGGATAGTTTCTTCATTTTGGTTTGGTAGACTGTAGGGTTTCTGTGAGGCAAAATGGCTGGTGAGGTGATTTCTACTAGAGCTGTAGCCAATGTTTTGAGCTAGCTAGCAAACTGTAAGGAAATGTGGTTGTTTGATTGTGTCTTTCAGATGGAGAAGAAATAACTGAGCTCTAAGTTTTCTCCATGGGTTTCTCGTGAGGATGTAAAAATAACTGTGCAAATTGTCAATATAGGTGCTAAGGTGAGGTAGAAAAAAATAACTGAGAGCCAATGTTTATTATGCATTTTTTTTTCGAAGTTGTTAAAGAGATGAAAATAGTCATTTCTTTGCATGCAAAATGGGCCATCCTCCTACAAAAACAGACCCCGCTACTGAAAGAAGACTGCCATTGCACGAGAGCCTCGACATCTATGTCCCACACGACGAACGTTTCGTGCATATGAAATTGTCTGATTTCTTGGCGTATGCCCTCAAGTCAGTCGTCCAATTCTTCTTGAAAGAACAGTCTTTCCTGGAAAGTTTTCCATGGAGATGTATGCGGTATTGTACAAGGACTGGAGTTTTGACGAACAAGGGTTTCCCGCATATCTCCTCAAAGGGGTATGGAAAAAGTGTAGACCCTCCCAACACTGGCCGGCTGAGGTGCACTCCCTTGTCTGGTTCTCCCAGATCATTGTAGAAATCATAGTCATACACTCTATCCCCCCCGAAGTCATAGAGTGAGGTTTTATGGGCAGAGAAGGGCATCGAAGGAAACACAAACGAAGGTGCCAGGGCCTCCAATGCCCCTGAAGCCACCTCAGAAGTCGTTTCCCATTGACATCCATGATAGAACATGGAACGATCAATACCACTGGATGTCCCATGTAGAGGACAAAGTGGCAATGCGTCACATGGACGTTTACATGGAGCAGGAAGAGAAATACACCGAGGCTGTAATGTATGACACTCTTAAATTGTAGTGCAATTTACAGTCTGAGATGACTGGAAGGATGGTCAACCAACTCTGTACTCCTCTCCGATGGGGTCCTTGTTTATGACTGCAGGATTTACTATGAGCGCGTAGTTGAAGGGAAACCATATCCAGTTTTATGCAGGAGGCTAGCAAGTGAAAATGATGAATTTGGCTGGAACAATAGGGATGCTTCAGGCTTTGATTTCACTACAGGGAGTAAAATAGAGCAGAAATTGCTCGATTTTGTGCAAGGTAAATGTTGTATGCTGTATCTGTATCTGTTGCATCTGTTGTTTTGTTGGTGCCTTTTTTTTTTGCAGGCCGCATTATGCAGGCGGACACGTAGTGCACAATGGCGACCTCACGTGGTCTCCTCTTCCGGATGGGTGCTCGACCTAACTTGGATTTGCGTGTGTCTTGGCGCGTTGGTAGGGTGGCTCTTGCCATAACGACACACGCCAAAATTTTAATTGTATCTGATAAAAATTGTAGATGTTCTCTAATCAACATTTTTATTATCTTTTTTTTTTTCATTTTTTTTTTTACCTAAAATGTCTCTTATATTCATTTACAGGATAAAAAAAATGTGTTTTATAATTATATATCTAGCTTCGTTAACGCTCTGAATTATGTACCTTCCTTATAGGTGAGCAGGTGGCAGTATCTCCTCTTTCATATTTTTTTTTTTGTTCATTCTTAGATATCTATGAGGGTTTCTGCTGAGAGAATCGTGGGCAAGCAACGTGAAATAAGATTTAATATTATCTATTGAAATAAGATTGAACTATTTTATTATTAGGACTATATAAACACTTGAAAACATGTCTTTAGTCTTTTTTTTATTTTTTTTCTTCATTTGAATTAAATTTTGAGGAAATAATTAATTTTGTTAAACAAAGCTCAAGTTTACAGTATTTATATGATACCAAGTTAGTTGGATGATGCTTTCTATAATTTAGGTATTGAGTTAGTGTTCTTTTAATGGGTTTCATATCTTAGTTTTTATGATGAAATGAAAGATGTTAAAATGTGAAACCAAGAACAAAATGTAAAAAAAAAAACTAAAATTTACTTAGTTCACTCTAATGTCAATAGAATATAAATGAAAAAGAAAACAAGCCAACATTTTATTAATTACAGTAATATAAAAGAAAAAAAGAAACTTTATTAATTACAGTGATTAGGATGAAGAAGAACTTTATTTACTATTTACTATTTATTGCAGTCCTGGTATGAATGGTTTCATAGGAAAGTTGATGTTGCTCATGCTAAAGAACGCATTTGGATAATGAGGATTATGTAGACTGCTGTTGTAACCATTTTTCTACTATGGTTATCACCTCTTGCAGTTTATGTTGTATCATTTGGCTCATGCATGCTGATGCAGATAGAGCTTACTCCATTTTTTTTTTCATTTATATGCATATATCTTTTTTTTTTATATATTTGTTTTAAAAATTTCTGTGCTTGGTTTGCAGGTTAAGTGGAGCTTAGGTAGAGCTGGAGCTTGGCCCTTAAGGCTCCAAATTGTGAACGAGGCTCTGATACCATGTGTAGTAGCCGTAAAAAAAATACAAAATTTAATTCTAATTTAGCATATAATTCTTTCTTATAATAAAATAATTCAATCACCAACATATGAGCATATGATATTCGACAAAAAAATTAAAATTTTATCCACATCATAAGAATTACTCAACAGAATAATTAAATTACCTCTCCTCGATGCTAATTCCCCCGTCGATCTGGTTGTTCGTTGCTGAACTGTGTCAAACACTACCCAAACCTTGTTTCCACCCTGCCAACTAGGATGACTTCATAGCTCCAGGATATCATATGGATATCCTGGCCCCTATGCCCAAAACCCCTAGCAAACCGATGCCCCCTGTACTGATCCTTTGCCCGACTCCCAAACTCAAACTCTCTCTAGCAAATTCCCAAATCCCAGAGAGCCCTCCCCAAAATCCAAGTCAAATGATAATCCTCCTCAAATCTGTAAGCCTCCTCCGCTCATATGCCTCCTTCATCGCCCTTTCTCATCATTTCTTTCCTTATCTCTGCATTCATTACCTTATCCACATAGTTAATGCCCCTTATCCAATTATTCATGTTCCTTATCCGTTTATTAATGCCTCTTATCCCCTCCGTATACGTAATCTTTAATTTAAACAATATAATTTATTAACCCTATTAAATTTATTACCCTGTTCATTCAATGTGATAGGTAATTAATTAAATTAATTAATTAATCAAAATTATAAAAATTAATTAACTAATAAATATTTAATTAATATTATTATGCCAATCTTTGTTTAGTTAAAACCATGTTAAGACAATTAATCACCTAATTAATTTCGCTTAATAATCCCTAAGCATATTTTCAACTAGGGTTGTTACAATGAACGTATATATTGATCCTCTCATCGATGAGTTGTTGAAGTTATGGGTTGGCGTCACTATGTATGACATCTCTAGAGCAATAGGGAAAAGACGATTTCAATTCTATGGAATACTATCATGGACAATTCATGATGCTCCCGGGTTAACACATTTTTGTGGTATATTGTTACTTTATTTTTGTGATTTAATATTATATATCTTTTTTGAAAAAATCATGCATTGTTTTAAATTGTAACTCTAATTTGACACTACATTTATTCATATATCTTGTAGGTCTTCAAACAAA
>CBVK0100572513.1:0-16271 GCA_900067695.1 Picea abies
AGGCCACGGGGTTCGACCCCCGGACCTCCCCACAAGCCAAACGATTTCATACCACTCCTATAACCAACATTCCCGCCAATGTTCCTTGTTAGTGAGGCGGGCCACACTATATTTAAAGTTGCATATTGTTTGTTTTGGAAAAAGGCGCGGGCCGGGGCCTAAGCCCCGACCCATGGTTCCATAGCATAACACATAACCGTATGATTATATTACCCGCATGCAAAAACCATATATATGTGTAATGAATGGTGCGGTTGTAATATTTATGTGCACGGATAATGTTATAACCAAAGTTTAAAAACTATGTATTGGTATATGCGCGAGGTTGGAATAACCCGTGAGTTTTTGTGTTTAACCAAAGGTTTAAACCACGTGGTTTCAACGGTTATGGTAGTTTAACTACTATTTCGCCCAGCCAAGGTTCTAAGCGCCATATGACCCAGTACCGAGGCGGTTAGGGGCTGGCGCGCCCTTAACCGTCCTACGGTTTGTACCGGTGCGCGGTTGCGTACGAGACTTGGTTTTTCCGCTTTAAAGAGCGTGTGTGCTAGGTTTGAAGCACAAGGGTGCAATTTGTAGAATCAGAGACAGCAAAGTTGAAGAGGGAGATTTCAAGAAGGCCATCTTCTTCATTTTTCGACCGTTTCAAGTGTCGAAAGAGACCAGACAAAGGTTTTGGGACGCTGCGGAGCCATTGGAGCAGTCGGTTTGTCATTTTGAGCATTGTAAGGCATGTTTTTGAGAACTTTGAACAATTTAATAATAAAGATCCATTGGAAGCTGGACCAGGAGATGTAGCCCGGAGTGGGGTGAACTCCTTTATCAAGTTGCTGTGTTTATGTCTGATGTTCACTGATTTATGCTGCTGTCTATGTGTATTTCTACATAAGTAATCCTTAACTATGTGTTGCAAATTTATCCGATTGCATTAAACACATAACATTTCACTTGCAATATTTATTTCAAGTTTTTCAAGTCTTCTTCATTTTTAGATCAGGCATGGACATGCCGGGGTGCCCTGTCTCATCCATCGTGGCTGATGGGGAAGGAAGAATCCAAGGATCCTCAAAGTAAGTCGTGCAGAACGATGAAACTTGAAAAATCTCAACCTTATGGTGATTTGATATAAACTTGACATCGTCATGAGGAGGTGGGTAGTCGAAGGTACCCATCAGGGATGGGCACAAACCAACTTCTACGTTAACGACACCAGGTTGAGGATTACCAATCATGGGAACCGTGGATGCCCCCAAAGCTAGGTCAGGTCTAGAGAAAGATAATTGATCGATGGTCACTATCCGGCCTTCGTGTGGAAACAACAAGACTCGGAAAACTGTAGCAACCACAGCTTGCATTTCATAAGTCCAACTTTGACCTAACAAGAGGTTATAGTCGAGGGGAGCATCGACTACCTCTACTTCGACACACATGGTCTTCCCTCCTAACTGCACAGGGAAAGAAGGAATGATGCCATGTGGTCGGAAAGAATGACCGTCGAAAGAAGTGAGGAGAGTAGGTGATGGAGACAAAGAGGGTTGGCCAATGGCCTTCCAACATGCTAACGACATAACGCATGTCGAGGTGCCCTCGTCGACCACCGTGCGAAAGATATTCCATGTAAAAGTTTTCGTGGGATGAGCCACTACTATCTGAAACGCGACGTGGTAAGGCAGATGAGGTTTTAAGTCGGTCGTATCTAACATGATGGTACCCGGGTTATAAGTCTCAGTAGAGCCTAAAGCAGTTAACACGGATTTCCTCTGAGCAGGGAAGCTTTGGAGGACCTCCAAAGAGGACATTGCACAAGGGGTTTGTGATAAATCTTCCACCACAGAGTAATTTTGGGCGGCCCTTGCGTTTGGGTTGTGAGAAGCTTTCTTAAATGCACCCTTTGTAATGCGTGTCATCGTTTCTCCCAACATCTTCTCAATATATAGAGGAAGAGATGGGAGTTCGGCTTCTTTTCCCTTCTCAGAAGTGCTTGGTTTACTATAGTCGTGCGCTCTAGTTGTTATTAAAGCATCACCCCTAACCATATATACGTTCGCAGATGAGGAATTATTAGGAGGAGGGTAGGTTTCTTGACTGCCCCCTTCTGCACTTGTAGAGGCTTGAGTTAAATTTTGCCCATGCTGAAAGGGATTAGTCAACACAACTTGTTGTTGCTGTGTGACAAACTTTTGGGCCTATGCAAGTCAAGGACAAAGATGGGTCGGGTGGTCTTCCGCACACAAGTTGCACGGGTACCTCGCCTTCCATTTTTCTATGGTTCCCTCGCTAGCATTATCAGTGGGTTTTTTCTCCCGCTTACCCTTCTTTCATTATTTTTTCTTCCCTTCAGGTTGTTGGGTGGCCTTTGGGTTAGTCGACTGCACAGAGTGTACATCCGACGTTTGGGTAGGAGGAGCAGCCAAAGCAGTAGTCTAGCTGGCCGCTGAGTGTTGTATAGATAACTGTTGCAATTGTTTTGTCAATTGCTCAGCGGGCTTGGTTTGTGCTGAACCAACAATGACATCGGCATGTGGTCCAACTCTCTGTCTAGTTTTATCTAGTATCGATCGTGGTGCATCCGACAGGATGTTGTATAGTAAACCAGACTGAGAATAGATACACTCAAACTGTTGAGCCCTCATGATGGCATCTTCTTCGGAGAAAACCCCAGAAGTTGCGACGTCTTTGGATAATTGTGGGACCATAGACTTAAGGAACCACTCAAGCATGAATGCTGGTGGGACTGGTACTTTAAGTAGACTCTTCCGACGTCTCCACTCTCAGATATGATCAGAGATATGGTCCGCTATTGTCTGTTTGAAATTGGCGAGCAACTCTGTGCCAGCGTCGTATCTCACAGGTAACTGGAAATGGTTAAGGAAGGTCATCGCCAGTTCGCTAAAGGAAGAGTATCTTGAGCGATCGAGCTCGATGTACCATTTTGCGGCACTCCCGATAAGAGTGCGTTGAAACAATCGCAACTGTATGGAGTCATCTTTCAATGAGTTAGATGAACACCAAAGATGGAAGGTAGTCACGTGATCACCTGGATCTTCGTTAGGCTTGGCCTCGAACTTTGGAATGTCCGAAGGAAACTTCGTTGGCATAGGAGGCCAATGTGGATCGTGAAAAATAGGATCATTTAACAACCTTGTCAAATCTGGCAAGTGTAACGTCGCCAGGAATGGTAGTTTGGGTTGTTGCTGATAGCTTGGGAAAAAGTGTCCTGGAGTTTGACTGACACCAGGTTGCCAGGAAAAGTTTTGCTGCTGGCCCGGGTTCTGGTAGAAACCATGGCCCTGACCAGTGTAAGGATTTTGCATCTATGGAGACATCATTGGTTGATTCCTCATAAAGGACATCGGATGGTGGGCATGCATTGTGTTTGAAGGACTTTGGGAAGGATTACCCCATGCCGGTCCTGATGGGGGAGGCATAGAAGTCTGTCCAGGGTTCCATTGACTATAGAAATAATTACCCCAGAACGACATTCCAGAGGAGGGAACGGATCCTTGTCCTGAGTTCCAAGGTCCTGCTATATGTGCCCCCGACGTAGGAATAATACCCTGTGCCGGAGTAGACTATCCAAAAATGGGAGTGCCCCCAGATGGGAAAGCAGTGGATGCAAAAGTGTTGTTACCAAACATCCCATTCCAAACAAACGGTGATGAACCTACCGACATACTGTGTACAGGTGCTCCTTGACTCCCGACTCCAAATAAACTAGTGTGTGCAGGCTGCTCGGTGGACTGTTGATGCAGACCACCAAGCGAAGGGGACAAAGGAGAGATATGACCTCCAGTGTAAGGAAAAGCATTAAAAGGGATGAAAGTGCCCCCAAGTTGACCTTGCAGAGGAGCGTTAGAGCTCCCTGCCCCCAGACCCAAAGTCTATAAAGTGGAGTGAGTGAGTGCAGGACTTGTTCCCGAACTAGGCATATCGTATGAGAACGGAGGGCATGTCGCACTAGGTGTGAAAGGAGTTGTGGCCACTGCCATAGACGGGTTTGGTCTACTGTGCGATTTAGTTGCGGCTGAGACCATGGTGGCTCGGACCGACGACGGTAAGTTAGGAGATGGTTCTTCTGTGGTAGCAACTGTGGTGGGAATGGAAGAATTCCCAGAGGAAGTAACAACGTTTGTTTCCATAGCTGTGTGAGGCACTAACAGGCGTTCGTAAAATTGGATTGGTACAATAACTTGTGGCCAAGTATCAGTGGTTGGGGTTTCAACCGAACCAAGATTGGCAGTTGATTCCTCGAGGAGTTGTTTGGGCACAATGGTTTGTAACCCGGTTTCTTCGAAAGACCCTTGTTGGTCTAGCTTCCGCCTCAATGGTGGTGGGGGTGGCTCCAGTATAACTGGCGGTAGGCCCAGAAGCCTTCGTGACCGTTGGAGCTCAGAATCCTCCACTGTGTGAGAAGATCCAAGACATGCTAAGGTATTCTACACGTTCAAACAGTAACACACACTAAAAAAGAAGCCCCTAAGAGATAAGACAAGCAAACACTAAACTAATTGGAAGAACAGTTACAACAACCAACACTAGAGAAACTTACCGGTGCAAGTGCAACTCAAACACGGAAGCACCCTCTGGGTATACTCTGCAAAGCGTGGCCCGATGTCTATCCTAGGTACCGTGGTATACCCTCGCAGTCACCTGTGTACGTCCATAAAAATATTGGCAACTAGTTTGCCAGCACGCAAACAGTCACTAGGCGGGTACAGTCGAAAGTCGGGTAGACCACAATGAGCAGGGTATCAAGCCCGAAACCTATCAAGGGTATTGAGAGAAAATGTTCCGGAAGACAATTGAGGACCTCGAATGGATTCGAGACCCACGAAGCCCAGTGGCAAATGCAAATGACGGAATCCCAAAACAAGCCCTCGATATATGTTCTCCACTACGCTTGGTCCGGCTTTGGAGGGGTTATCTCCGCTACCTTTCTGCACGCGACCTCATGTTTATCCCCTGTGTTAGAGGGGGGTCCCAGATAACTTCCACGAAACTGGACTTCTACACTCCCTATCACAGACTCCAATGTTTGATTTTAGATGGCCTTGGAGAGTTTCCTCTCCAACCTAATCCAAGGCCCTAGTCTTGAACTAGTTTGTGAACCCTACAAACAAAAAGTCTAATAGATTTTAAATTAGCGTTTCTTTTATTGTCTTTTTTACGTCACGGGGTATGAAGGTGAAACTGATGATGTGTAAAGACTAAAGAAAAAACAAATGAAAAAAGTTGGAAACAAAAGACTTTTACTAAATGCAAAAATCAACAACTTTTCACAAAGAAAGATTTTTTTTTCTTTTCAATTTTTCTAAGATTTCATGCAACAAACATAAAGGAATTTCGCTTGACTACGAGCTACTTATGCTCTAAATGCACTACAAAAACTTATGAACAAAAAAACTTCTTCCTAGCTATTGATGGAGAAACACAATCTTCAAACAAAGAAGAAAATGAAAAGATTTTATTTTATTTTATTTTATTTTATTTACGTGCTAATCAAGCAACAAAGGGAAAATACCGACAAGCCTAAAACCAAGAAAAAACAAAATTCTGGCTTAAAGCGCAGATCACAAAGAATCAGAGCAAAGACACACAATGGCAATCAAGAAAGCAAAGACTCTTACACTTGTCTAAAAACCATAAAACAAAATTTTTCTTTTTATCTTTTCTATCAACTATCAACTAAGAAAAAACAAGCTAAGGGTAAGAGGCCTAACCTACTGATTGTTCAACCCTAGACTCAAACACTTGAGATGAACACTTCTCACTAAAGGAGGGGATGACTGCCCCACCCTGATTGAAAAGCAGCCTGTCAAGCACGCTACTGTCACTGAAACAGAACGCGTGTGAATGCGTGCTGAGCTGAAACAGGACGCGTGTACACGCGGTCTGACCTTGTACAGGCCGCGTGTATGTATAACCTCTAAGACAAAAATAAACACAGGCAGCCCAAACCAGGAAGAGGCCTCTGGTATTAATAACCAGGGTCTCTTGAAGGCTTGGATGCTTCTTCTAACAGAAAAGAAAAAATATTTGCAAGGAATGACAAAACAAAAAAATACAAACTGAGGCAGGAATGTGAACCAACAAGACTCAGACGGGATCCAGAAAACCCCCTGAGAATGTATAATTCTGACAGGGAACAAGAGGATTGCCTCTTAAGTTCTCTGAGCTCCTACATGCTACTGAAACCTCTACAACTAGTGTTCACACGCAGGCTATAAGAGATTAGGGCACGGGTACACACGTGCAGGCCTTCTGTAGGCCGCATGTGCCTCTGTGTGTCCCGATAATTATCATCAAGCAACATTCAAGGAAAAACTGGTATAAAGAACCAGGCTCCCTGCTAGCTCAGACCTAACAGAAAATAGACAGGCAAAGAAAGACAGAAAATCTAATCTTTTAAACTACCCACAAACTCTACTAAATCTGGAAACCCTAAAGAGTATTTCCCCAGTACGGTCGTTTAGCAGATGTTTTGGCAATGAAGGGATATGAGTTGGCCTGAAGCCAGGTAAGCATGTGTGGTGCAATTTAGGGTTATAACAATTGCCTTGTGTCCAAAATTTCCACAAGTATAACAATGTCCAAGAAAGAAATTTTGATACCTGGGAGTAAGTGATATTCTTTGTGGTGTGGTCCATATGGGTTCACGATCTATTCTTCTGTAGTTTCCTTCATAATGATTGCTTTCATACCTGATGGAGAGGATCTTCTTGATGTCTCATTCCTTCTGAATTCTAGTCTTCTATCTTCTTGTTCAAACTGCCCTAGAGTGTTGGTTTCATCATTTTCATCTTCCTTCTCTTGTTGTTTTGTCTTCAAACTGTCATTGCATCATAGTCCTGTCTTCTCGTTTGGAGATCTTTGACTGCTAAGGATCTCATCTAATTTTTTAGTGTTTTTTTCAAACTTCTTCAACTTTTCTATTTTTCAATAGTATCTGCCCTTTTGTGTGATCAAATTATTCTTTCAATTTATCGTAATCTTCTAATTGTTCCTTCAAGCTATCAATGGTATTTTCAAGCTTGTGATTATCTTCTTCACAACTACTCAATTCACCTTTTAGTATTATGTTTTTGTTTCTAATCTTTCTATTTTCAGTTTCAACATGCTTCAACTTTTCAAGATTCTCGTCTTCTTATTCACTCTCTATGTTGTCTTTGTATCCCCAAAAGGAATCAAAGTTGGTTTCTTCATCTGAATCTTCTTCAGAAAATATTTCTTCTTCTTTATAACTCTTGTGATCATCATCCTGGGTTTGTTGGGTTATGAAGATGACTTCTCCTCCATCATTATCTTCTTCATCACTCTCATTTGAGGAGATGTCATCATCCTTGAAGTATAAGATCTTTTTATTGTTGAGATTTTTCTTTTTATAGTATCATTTTTCAACAATATGTCATATTCTACCACAGTTAAAGCATTTGACATGAGACTTACCTTTGTATCTGTCTGTTCCCTTCTGGAGCCTTCTTACGAAATTTTCTATTTCTTCATCAAGGTTGTTATCCTTGTATTTTGTCTTCTTTAAGGAATTAAAGGCTACTTTGTTGTTAGGCTGGTCACTTTCTGTACCTATTCTCATTTCATATGCTATAAGAGACCCATGTAATTCATCCATTGTCATTTTGGTCAAGTCCCTAGTTTCTTAGCATCATACTTCAAGAGAAGTGATCTCAACACTTTTTGTACAACCAAGTATTCATTGAGCTCTTCACCTAATCCTCTGATAGCATTAACAACTTCATCAACTCTAAGAAAATAGGTTGCAATATCTTCCTTTTCATCCATCTTCAAATTTTCAAATTCTGCTCTATGGCGTTGAAGCTTTACCTGCTTAACTTTTGGATCACCTTCATAGATACTCTCGAGTTTGTCCCATACCTCTTTAGCAATGCTGCAGCCCATCACTTTGCTAGAAATGGTTCATGCCAATGATCCTAAAACAACATGTCCGTCTTTTGAATTACAACTCATAAGATTCTTCTCATTTGGATCGGTTGGAACATTCTTTGGGATTACATAGCCATTTACAACCAGGTACCAAATGTCTACTCCCAAAGTTGTTAGTTAAGTTTTCACTCTATCACTCTAGTATGCATAATTGCTTCCATCAAATCATTGAATCCCATTTGAAATGTGCTCATGGTCATCCATCTCTGTTCAATATTTTCCTTCCAATGGTTAAACTATTGTGAAGGAAACCTGCTCTGATACCAATTGTTGGAAATACTGAGAGGGGGGTGAATCAATATTTAGAGAAATTAGTATTTTGAATTTGTACTTAAATCGGATCATGTATTCAATTTATATCCAATCAACAATGAAGACTATCCAAAGAACAATGAAGAATAGTATAAGAGATATACCAATAGACCATGCACAGTATATAAGAAGTAATCATGTATTATTGTTCAAAGGAAGTAATGACTTTCAAAGGTAGCTACAACTTCCAAATATAAAGGGAGGGATAAACCTCCAAAAGGAAGATACAATCCTCCAATATAAAGAGAGGGTTTACCTCTCCATCCTTGCCCCTTCCTTCCACCCAAGAATATATGAGAGATAATAAAACTTTACATTAAATTATCACCATCAACCAACCATCACATAGAAAATGATATTGTATCATGAGATTTCTTCAACTTATGCAATTCTTCACTTCTTGGAATACTCTGATCTTGTAGATAATATTACTCCATGTATTCTCTGAAACTCCTCCAAGTTTCACTTCTTGAATCCTCCCAGAAAAGGAGTTATAGAGAAAATGGTAGACCTTATTCAATTCTGGTTTATTCAGGAGAGAGAACTTGTAAAGCATGCCCCGCACTTAATATTTAACATCAGATTTTGAAATTTGTACACAGGAAACAAAACCTGTATGCTTTCCAAAGAAATTTGTCTCACTCCATTTGGATTCTCTATGAAGACGTTATGACTATTTTACCCAAAACACCTGTTTATGACTAGCTTCAGGACTAGTAAAAAATCCTATCTTCCACGGAGTGTATCTCCAAAATTATAGTGAATAAAGAGATGAAATTTTTACCACAGGTACCTAGATATGTCTTCTCAATAGTCTCCAAATTTCACCATCTGAATCATTCTAGAAACAAAGTTATAGCGAAAATGGTAAGATGACCTATAAATAGCATACCTTAGAACACATCACCAAAATACTTCATCCTCCCTTGAAATTCGACCTTTACTTCATATTTCCTCAAAAAATCGACTTATATCTCCTTGTTCATTAATAAACTTGTGTGTGTTGAAAAATGAATGTATAATGAGATGCATTTATACCCTTTATGTCACTTCCTTTTAGCATTAGGGATGACATGTAGTTTCTGCTTCAATTCACATTGTCATCTTCAAAAATTCATTTCTCCTGAATCGTGAGGATCTACGTGACGTGCCACATACCACTGGAAGCAGCATGACTTATACTATCCATCCATGGGTGTTGTATCTGTATGTGTAATTTCCTTCATTTCTATCTAATTCGATCAACTGTGGGGTCCAAAAGCCAATGGCTAGGGTTGACATCAATGGCTACAACCAATCACTAGGGTTGACATCAATGACAACAACCATTCTTTCAACAATTCTGCCTCTTTGACAACAAATCTCTCACCTGGAGAGAATGCTCATGGGCCTGACAACATGCCTCTTCGACAACAAATTTCTCACCCGAAGAGAATGCTCATGAGCCTGACAACCTGCCTCTTCGACAACAAATACTCTAGTTATCATACAAAAAACCCCTTTACAAGTTTTTCTCTGTAGATAAGGTAATGATCGTCTTTCCTTAGATGGTTTGACCCCTTCTTCCCATGGGAAATGAATGAATCCCCCAAAATACACTAAGGCCAACAATATGTATTGCATGCCTTAAACTCAACACTTGTTACCTTCAGAATTAGCTTTAGCCACATGGTGACTCGTTTCCATCCCTCGAGAACTTAGGATAAATAATTATTCATAATTACACTTTTAAGAAATATTAATAAAATATTCCCTCACTTAATCCCCTTTGGCTTAGCCTCTCATTTTCCCCCTTTTTTCGGTGGAGTTTATCCCGCTGTCTCTTTTCGTCTGTTCTATCTGCGCGCATCGACGTGATATTATTAATAACTTGAGTGTGATTAGATTTTACAAGGATAGACGTACTAGCCTATTTGCATCTCGACTCACCAGCCCCATAACCACCTCATATATATATATATATATATATATATGGAGAGAGAGAGAGAGAGAGAGAGAGAGATCAGTTTGATGCACACTTCAAGGTAATCCTTGTGCACTTACTCAAGTGCGCGCAACGCTATGAAATGTGCACACACTTCCTTTGATGTACTAGCACGCGCACTTACCTTGGTGTGTACATCACTGTGAAATGTGTGTATCATTTTTTTGATAACAATCCCCGCACACTACTCAGGTACACGCAAAACCAAAACTTAGTGCCAACGACTCATTAACTTATATGTACACTTATATTTATAATTGGTACCAATAACTCACCAACCTATATGTACAATTACAAATGGGATTCGAATTAGGGACACTACATTCACTCACTCATATCCAACAAAAGTGATTGCGAGGAAAGATAAGCCCCCACACATATAACTCTGGAGAAAAAAGAGATTGATCATGGTTAAGAGACTAAAGAGATTGACCATGGTTAAGAGACTAGAGTAGTGATTGGACGAAGAGGAAAGAGAAAGTTCAAACCCCGCCATAAAGATATACCAACCATATTGGAGAACGTGACCTTCCCCACCAATATTTGCGCGGATAGGCAGATGCTTCAAGGACAGATTTATCTTTTCATATAGTCGATCTTGATTTATATATGAACAAAATTTTAATATATTCTTCATGACGTAATGATATTATTATTTTATTACATATTTTTCATTTATATTGACATACAATAAATTTTGGTACAATAATTGATATTTTTAATTGATTTCATATTGATTATATTTAAGTGTAATCTTTTAAATATTTAGATATATTTTTAATAAAATTCAAAACTTGTACAAATATAAATATAAAGAGGAAAATAAAATAATTTTTTAAATTATTATTAAGATTTTTTATTTACATTATAATAATATTTTTACTTGAATTTTATTTTTAATCTAATTATTTTAATGGATACATAAATTTGCTACATCACTTTGTACATATATTTTAAAAAGAATTATTTAATTATTTTTGGTTAGATATTTATTGGTGATTAGACCTATTTATCATCAATGAATTATGGAAAATTATGACAGAACTTTTTGCAAAGTATTTAAAAAAATAAATATGCACTCGCTTTAATATTATCCATCTTATAAAATTCCCATTATATTAAACTTTAAAATCCTTTCTTAACACAATAATTGAATTGTTTAAAACGTTTTATGATACTTTGATTTGTATTAACCATCAGGAAGTTTTGTTACATTAAAAAAATCAAAACATGTCCAAACTAAAATTGGGAATTTGGAATATTAAATGACCATCTACAATTTGTGACATTTTGTACAACTTTTCTGTATCGAATACAATCAAATTTACTAAATTGCATTATAAAATTCGCCAAAATGGCTCCACAGTGAAGTAGAATTTCTGCAACTATTCATTTTTCATTCAAACCAGCCAGTCTGTTGATCTCCTTCCTGCTTCAGCTATTTCCATCGTCAGCGCTTTTGATCTTTCCCGTCTTCCTGCAGTCTACATATCTGTTGGGAGTCACATAATTTGCCCTTGGATCTTCAGAGGCTTTTGGCTGTGGTGATGCTGCAAAATAGACACATGGAATCACATTGTTGTGCAAAACCCTGTTGCAATTACTGTCTCGAGAGTTCCAATCAGTGATTCTTGCACGCAATCAACTTTCCAGACTGGCTTTCTTGGAGTTTTTTTGTTCCAGTTGGCTCCCAGCTGTGTGTGAATGCCATCCAAAATCCAATGTAACAGCGTTGCAACGTGATAACTATGCTTTCCTCCGAAACTTTTGGGACATTTTATGACATAATCATAGATTATATCCCATTCCCACCATAACAATGCATCCCCAGTCGTTAATAAGCTGAAACTATGGCTGTAAATGAAGTAGATTTCTAACTTATGTAACGCAGACCAGACCATTTCTATTTTCTTGATATATGAATGTTAGTTACAGGAAAATCAGAATTACCATCGATCATGGAGTCTCCGCAATCATCTCCAACTTGGCTTGGCATCGGATTCGCCCTCTACCCCTTGGATCTGAGGTTGGAATATTAGGGCCCCTGGAAATACAAGAAACTGAGGAAGAATAGTGGTATTACTTTCCACATTCATCATGTTGGCTATGAATAGCGAACAAGGGCTGCACTTGCACTTGAGCTTTACCAAACCCACACGATAATTTTGATCTCTTAGTCGCCTTGTTCTTGTGTGTTGATAGGGCAGTGCTAATCTTGAAAAGAAGAGAAGCCATGTCTGAGTCTGTCAACAAAAACTGTAACTTCCGCCGAGGAAGAAGAAAGTAAAGCTGCCCAATCTGCAATCGATCATCATCGCCCAGAACCTGGGAGATGTTTTGACCGACATAAAGACCATCAGAGTTACAGATGAAGTGTCCCTCATATTCTCTCAGAATTTCTTGGCTTCTCACCTCTTCAGAGAACTCCTGGATGTTCCCGTCCATCAATATGAGCTTTGCAGTAGCTGGCACAGAAGAAGTGGCATTTGAAGAAACGCAACTCCCCATGTTTCGAATTCAGATAAATTTATCAAAACCACTTAGCTTACTATGTGACTGAATACTGGAAACTTGGAAAATATTGATGTCTATATATATAGGAGGGTATCCACCCAACTCAGATAAACCATGAGCTGGTTTTTAGGGCTGGTTTCCAAACCAGGGTGTCCAAACCAGGGTGGGTTTCAAGGGTTTAACCAAAACCTGTGGAATTGCCGATCATTCAGGGACCACAGCGCGTCAGCAATACTGCTCGATTTATAGACCTAGGGTTTTGTTTGTGGTGATGTTAGGTTGGCCAGCGCGTCGGCAATACTGCTCGATTTATAGAACTAGGGTTTTGTTTGTGGTGATGTTAGGTTGGCCAGCGCGTCGGCAATACTGCCCCATTTATAGAACTAGGGTTTTGTTTGTGGTGATGTTAGGTTGGCCAACACTCTCTGAATGATTGTAATTAGGGAAGTTACGCCGTCTCTTCCAAGGTACGACCTTTTCTTCGTTTCTGTTGTTGTTATGTGAGCAAGTTGCCTCTCGACGAGACATTTGGGTGGGATCCAATTGGGTTGATGTTCATCGTGATAATTTGTTTTAGATATTCGAAGCGTGTAATGTTTAACTTGTAGTTGTGACTTTGAATTTTGAAAGTTAAAGCGTGACTTCCAATAAGGACGTCATGATCTTCACTGGTTGTTGCTCAGCGAATAAACTCATCGATTTCGGAAAGTGATGACGACACAGATCCAGATTTAATTTAACTTTCATTTATTTAACACTAAAAAACAATACCTTCTATGCAATATTCTTCGCTGAAATAAGACTACATTCAATATTATTTGGCGCACTCATAGAAGTGATCTCGACATATTGAAAATGATTTTCATAGACAATGACATGATTCTAACAAAAAAATGGTTAAGATATAAATTAGAAATTTTTCTAAAATAGGATATAGAAAAAGGAATTGTTCCATCAAATGTAAAATTTGAAGCTTAATATGTTATAACTTAAAATTTAGGGAATAAAATAATTAAAAATTAATTCATACATGTTGAGATGAGAAATATGAAAATAAGATATGAACTTCTCTCCTATAGAGAGTGTGACAATATTTCTTTAATGGAAATAGTTAGAATGTTCATGTTTAATTCTAGATCTTCCATTATCACTTTAATTCTGATCTTCCATTATCACTTTAATTTTGATCTTCCATTATCACCTCAAATTTTAGAAGAAAATCCAAACTTTGTGCCTTTTTTTTTTTTTATATATAGTCGAAAGGAACATCCTTAATCATGAATAGGATTTTTCTAATTCTCCAAATAAATATCCCTACTTTTTGGGCGTAGAGCCTAGTTTATAACATGAAGAAGAGGTAGGTTTGATGAACACAAGGAAGATCATGTCACACAAGGTAAATTATAAAAAATGTGGGAAAAAAGGCGCATAAAGAAGCATAAAAGGAGAAAGATCTAGGTCAATAGAGTGGTACATACCCACCTCAAGGTGGGAACCAAAAACCTCCAAGTAAATGATGAATATTGTCGCTTGGAATTGTAGGAGACTTGGATATGGTTAAGACAAAAAAACCTTAGTCCTCCTACTCCAGGAGACTAAGCTATAGGTTGATGAAGCCCTAACTAACTAAGTGAAAAACGATTTGGGAATACATTGATGATTAGGTGATAAGTGCAAGTGGGGCCTATGGAGGCCTTTGCACAATGTGGAACAATTCTATTCTCCGATTAAACTTTAGTCAACAGTCTTAGCACTAGTTACTAACAAGTTTCATGCATCAACATATAGGTGAGGTCTTTAATATTATGAATGTGTATATGCCTTCTATATATTATGAAAAGGTGGACTATTGAAACTCTCTTTTGTCATTAAGAGGAACAAATTATTGGGATCATAGTATTGTGGCTAGATATTTTAACACTATACTCAATCAAAATGAAAAAAGGGGGGGAGCATAGTCAAAGATCAATTTAGGGAGCATATGGAGGATCCGATAACTTCTTGGATAGATCAAGTATGTGGAATACATGGATTATTGCTTCACCTATATGTTGGCACACTTACTTATACTGAAGGGGGGGGGTGAATCAATATAAAACTACTTTTTCTTTTCTTTCAATATTTATCAATGTGTTACTTTACCAACTACTACTTTTTCTTTTCTTTCAATATTTATCAATGTGTTACTTTACCAACTATAACCATTAATGATAAATACACAACCACACAATCCAAAATACACATAGATTTAACGTGGAAACCCAAATGGGAGAAAACCACAAAACAATTCTTTTATAAAATGATGTAGGCACCAACCTACTATTACATTGTTTGCAGGAACCAACCTGCAAGAGACACCAATCCCCTAAGTTGAGAACCAACTCAGCATTGTCTGCAGGCACCAACCTATGGTTTCAATATTTGCAAGAACCAACTTCCAGGAGACACCAATCCCATTAGATGATCACCAACTCAACAATATGTAGGCACCAATCTCCTCAATAATTCAATAATGTCAAATCTTATCTTTCCCTCAAGCCTTCACTTGCATGAAACTATTGCTTTATCTCTATTGTCACAAAACATTCCTTCAGTTCACAATCTGCTTGATTTCATAGGTTCCTTAGACTTTTCACCTCCCAACCACCCTTAGATGATTACACTATATTCCTTTCATTCTTTGGCATCCTTGGACCTTAGAGCCTCAGAGCTTCTCTTCACACGATCCACACTCACTTGCTTTTTTTTTTATGACTTGGATTTGAGCATCGCTATTTACATAGAGCATACACCCAAGGGTTTCTCCACATATCCAAAGAATATTTCTCATGAGGTTGGCTCTAGATCGCTTGGCTCTTCCTTAAAATTTGGACTTCATAAATCCTTCAAAACTTGTCTCAAATTTATTCCCTATCTTTCACTAGTCATAACATACACATCCATGTTCATCATTTGTTGGATGCAGTCCCTTGAATCGATCGAGGTTGTCAATCCATTCTCTACCCATCAAAACATGCAACACAACCTCAACACTCAACCACCGTCCAATTCGCCTTTGAATTTAATCTTGACCATTGATCTGTTTCATGTCCTTGATGGTTTACTTCATCATTTCTTCTATACATACTTCCACTGCCTCCAAAATACACTCTCGCGTTATGACGCCCTTATTTTGCACCCATACTTAGAAACTTTTCAAACATTTCACCAAGGTTCCAAGGCATTTTCATTCAAACTTCTTCAGCCTCCAAAATACACCTTCACGTTCCACCGCATTTATTTTGCACCCATACTTAGAAACTTTTCTTAACATTTCACCACAGTTCAAGGACATTTTCCCAATTTGCTTGTCTATATCTACGACCCCGTCCATTCAAATAATTACTCATACTTAGCCAATTTCTTATATTTCACTACACTCTGCGAGACATTATGATACTTCTCTGCCATGCTCAATGAATCGCCATACTTTATTAACTCCGTGATGTCTTGATACTTAGTC
>CBVK0100572540.1:0-11731 GCA_900067695.1 Picea abies
AAAACCCTAGAAGTAGGGCACTCTTATTTAGAGTGTTGTTTAGGGTTTGAATCCACCATAAATTGACATGTATCCACTTCCTTCTTGAAGTGGTTCCTGCAAATATGTGAATCCTGCCTCGATCGATCTGAAATGAATTAAACCCCATTTAACTTACTTTACAGTGCTCTCTTGAAGAGGATGTCTCTCCTTTAGGAAATAGATTCATGACTAAGCAATAAAATAACATTTATTTCCGACCATTGAGTGGAAGCCCTTCATTACTATAGCTTATTTGACCATGTAAGTGCTTCTACTACCATGTGGCACCACTCTAAGCTAGGGAGCTCATCCTTTGTCCACTTTCTTTGCCATATGTCATGTTCTAGGGTCCTCCACCTTTGTCCACTTTCTTTGCCATATGTCATGTTCTAGGGTCCTCCATGTGGGACAACTTATTCCTTTAGCTTTTGAATGTATGCAAAGTGTCAACAATGCCAATTGTCATCTTCAAAAGCAAATGCCTTTCCTTTCAATGGTTCAACAATGCCACATGGCACCTGCCACCTACATCATTGCAAAAGAGGAGTATGGACATCAAGATATGATGGAGGAGAAACCCATCACCTAGCTAGATGTGCTCATACAAAAAAGCCTCCAACACGTCTATGTACATCTCGAATAATGTGGGAAAGAGGGGAAACACCTACTTCCCCCCAATGGTGCTCTTGATGAAAACCAATAATCCATGTGCTATACAAAGGCAACCAAGGAGAGTCTCATATACTCGCACGATAGTTCCTACAAAAATCTCTAAAACTCCAATGTCTCTAAACCTCTAGAAAGGGTGGTGGCATGGAGTTTCAAGAATGTATGTCCCACCATGATTGTCCTATAGTTATTTGGATTTGCTCTAAGACCTGATTTATGGATCGAGTAGATATGATGGGACTAAGCTAGTGGGAAACATGTGAGAACAACATGGTTAAACAAATCTACGATGTAGTGAACCAATGGGTGTATACCATGTTTGAAAAACTCTGACTAGAAACCCTCCTCATCCACAACCCTACTGGTGTTCATCTCCCACATTGCTTCTCTAATATGTGTACAGTAGAACATGTGGCAAGAGAATTAAGGGCAAGCGACCAGGACAGATGGTTGACCAAGAACGTCGTAAAGGGTAGTAGAACATGGATTTAAGTCTCAATTTCCTGTTTGAAGGATTCTTGTAGGGATCGAATCTCATCATGTTTATTCTTGAAAACCATAATTTCAACGTGCAGGGAATCACTAGGTTGTTGGAGAGAATACTGACTTTTGGCATCCAAGACTTGTTGATTCTACCTCTGAAACCCAATAGGTGAGGCCACGAACTTCATCCTACAAATGGTCAATTCCCATGATCAAAATCTATATGTGAGATGCCTAAAAATGCTCAAATAAACCCTTGACTTGTTCTCCCCACTTTGTTGGAAGTGGAATTGATGTGTTGTCCTCTGTATCCATGATTTCTAGCTTCTATAAGTTGTTTCTCATTGTTTCATAGTGTTGTTGGCACTGGCAGCCATTTTCCTTGTGCCTAGAAGAGAGGGAGCCTAACTACCTGTTATTAACAGTAAGGGGGGAGGATATAGTCTAGGGGCACAGTGTTGACTGGGGTATAAGGGATGGAAATAACGAAGAAAGGGGCGACTGAGGGAGAACCAGTATCATCCATTCAACTTCCTTTATTGGGTCGATCAAACTTCAAGCTAAATGAGCATCGAGCAACTACAAGAGATCCAACTACTACAAGTAAATTCCAATGGTGGCTAAAGGAGATCCAACAGCTATTGCAAGTTCTGACAATAGCTGTACGAGAAACATGGCTTCCAATGGCAACTATAATAAATTCGACGGCTACTACAAATTCCAGCAATGAGTAAGCTAGAATGATGGAGGATAATGGTGCGTTGAAAAGATTTGGGCAAGTGGCGAAGTGAATCTTGCAATTCCCATCTCCTCTATGCTATGAATAGGCATTTCTTGCGGCAAAGGAAGGACTGATAGGAATTTTGTACCAGTCTGTCGGAGGTGAGATTGTGGAAGAGGATGTAATGGAGGTGTTTATGAAAGTTTTTGTAGTGCTCGTCGTACCACTTGTTTAGGGGACCAAGATTGGACTTCGAGGAGCAGGTTGGGGAGTTAGTGCTGTGAAGGTAAGAGCTAAGTGTCACTTCCCAAATCATCAAGGAAAGACCGTCATACTTGGAGGAGACTAACACAAGGGACTCGAAACTAAATAGTAAGAGAAGGAGCTGCAGAAACACGGATCCTGGAGCTGCAGAAACACGGATCCTGGATCTGCAGAAACATGGATCTGGATCTGCAGAAACCCGGATCCTGGATCCATCTTAGATGGATCCAGTCATATTAACTTAACAGAATTCTTCACAAATTGAACTGAATTTAACTGCCCCAGTAACATTAACTTAACAGAATTCTTCAGAAAATGCACTATATCAACAAATTGAACTGAATTTATCTGCTAAAAGAAAAGTCCCCAGTCAACCTAACTCATCAAGCTAAATTTAACCAAAAAATACCAGAAATGAGTCAAAAGTCAAAACAAAATTAACAGAATTCTTCACAGAATGCAGTGAAAGCCTCCAAACTGGATCTCCAGAAGAAAATTGACCCTAAGCAAACTACATTAAACAAGAACTGGAAATTAAACTAAAAAAACTATGCAGTGATGAATGAATAGAAAACTCAGCCGAACCTAGCAGAGTTACTCCCAAAACGCACTCCATCTACAAATTAAACTGAATTTATCTGCCACGAGACAATGGCCCCAATCAAGCTAGATGTAGTAAAATGCCCTCATAGAGCTAAATTTAACCAAAAATATCAGAATTTAGACAGAAGTCAAGACAAACTAAGCAGAAATCTTCCCAGAACGCAGAGAAAGTCCCTGAACTGTATCATCAGAAGAAAATTGGCCTTGACCGAGCTAAATTTAACAAGAAGTGCATAAAATCAAACTTAATAGAATTATGCAGTAATTAATAATAAATGAATTGTAAATTCAACACAACTTGACAATATTTATGCACTATGCCTACAAAGTAAACTTGATTTAACTGCCACGTGAAAATGGCCCCAATTTAGCTAAATGTAACAAAACGTTTTCAAGTGAAATTAACGAATGTTGTGGTGAATTTTCTGGAATTCTGGTAAGTTTCTAAACGTCCCCACACTTCGAATGGACACGCCACTCACTCACCATCGGGGAATCCAATTAAAGCTATTTAACCAAAGTACCAGAATTTATTAAAAAATCAAGCCAAACTTCATATAATTCTTCACAAAACACAGGGAGAACCTCCAAATTGAATCTCAAGAGGAAATCGTCCATAACCAAGGTACCGGAAATCAAACTTAACGGACTTATGATAAATGAATTGTAAACGCAGCAGAACGTAACAGAATCCCTCACAAGATTCACTATAGCTATAATTATACCTAATTCATCTACCATAAAACAATGGCCCTGATCAAGTTAAATGTAGCAAAATGCGCTCGTCGAGTTAAATTTAACCAACGAAATGTAGGAAATGAACTCATCGAACTAAATTTAGCTAAAATTACCAGAATTTAGTCAAAATTCAACACAAATTTAACCGAATTCTGGATGGATCGCAGTGAAAATCTCTGAGCTGAATCTCCGGAGGAAAATTGGCTAATTCAACCTTACTTAACAGAATTCTTCACAGAAGGCACTAAATGTACAAGATCGGCATAATTTATCTATCACAATATGATGCTTCCGATCTAACTAAATGTAGCAAAAGGAGCTAATCTAGCTAAATTTAACCAAATGAATGTGGCAAAATGCCCTCCTCCAGCTAAGGTTATCCCAAGGACGAGAGTTTAGTAAAAAGTCAAGACGAACGAAATTCTTCACAAAAAGCAATGAAACCCTCCCAACTGAATCTCCTGATAAAAATCGGCCCTGACCAAACTAAATTTAGCCAAGAAATACGGGAATTCGGCTGTTTACACAATTACCAGTGCCGTGCGATAATATGCAAAACCAGAAGATCTTGCAAATGGCAAGGAACCGTGAACATAAGAAAAGTTATATATAATTCCATGTGACTGCACGCACAAAACGAATTCCAGTCCCGTACCTCCGATGCTGTTATGGTTAGAAGAACCAGCCACAGCTCGACCGAGAACCACAGGAGAATCGGAAAGCTGGTCGGAAATCGGCGTTTCTATACAAACACACAAAGTCGACGTAGTGCCGCCATCCAATCCGAGAACCACGCCAGGGCCACCCGGCCTAGGCGGCATTTCCAGCTCAAAGTCCCAGATTTCTCCGTTTCTGTACCTCTTCATGCCGTAAATGTAATCCTCTTATCTCTCTTCCGCGGTCCTGCAATGGCAGGCTACGAGCCAATGAAGAATGTAAAGAGCCGAGGCGGAGAGTAGAACGCGGTAGGCCAAAATACTGCCAAGCACAATAGGCTCTCAAGGGATTCGAACAGTGGACGTGGACGTGTTGAGATATATAGAAATAAGCGAAGTTGCGATGACGATCCTAGAGAAGTAGCGATCTGACAGAATTAAATGACGGAATCCGGGGGGCGTTGTGAAATAGCAAATCCAAGACGGAGTCGCGGAGGCATACAGATTCCAGGGATGAAGTTAACCATGGGTGTCAGCCTTGTTAGTGTATTTTACTCTGGTAAGGTCAATGGTTAATGTTGGGTGGGTTGATCAGCCTCTCCCTTCACGAGTCAGGTCAGGGTCGGGACTCGGGCACTAAAGTGCAGCGGCAAACGGAAATTTCGCTAAATACGACGATCAAAGCTCCGATCGGTCCCGCGTTTTTTTAAAGATTTTTAAGGTGTTTGGGATTGATTAGAATCGGCCGTAAGCCGGGGCACAATTCCATCATAACTAAAACTTCAAGACAAGTAGAATTTTGAACAAACTTTTTCCATTGTCAATTATTTTTTAAATATTTAAGACAGTAAGAATTTTGAACGAAACATTCATTTTCTATTTTAAATTATTTTTAGTACATTTTTAGTCTTCGGAATTTTAGTACATTTTATAACTATTTAGATTGTCTAGTTTGGAAAAAATGAGTGAATTGGCACTTGACTTTATTTAAATAGAATTAATAAGTTATTTGTGATGGTTAATTGGAATTTTTTTTTGAACCCAACGTTCATCTTTACAATAAAAAGGTGCATGTTGATTATTTTCTTCATTTTAACAATATAATCATTTATTACTCAATATTGTATAGTTAAAAATTTAGGCTCAACAAAAAAGTTAAGTTTGTTTACTTATTAACTCAATCATAAGAGACAACAAAAGCTAAGTTATTTCCATAAAACTTTCTTCTTAATGATTTTAAGTTACATTATACAAGATCTTTGAAATTTCAAACAAAATGAATGAATCATAACATAACTTTATCTCATCTAAGTGCAAAATATATATATATATATAATTTGTACATTGATGGTGAATATTCCACTGGAATAGTTCATGGAAATCTCTTATTATGCATGAATTACTTTAAATTTCATATTTAATATTACTAGTTTAATGCATCTTACAATATTATGAAAATCTCTTATTATGCATTGAATTACTTTAAATTTCATATTTAATATTACTAGTTTAATGCATTAAAAGTAGAATAAATTGAAATTCAAATAAAAGAGACAATCAAATAACACATCATCCACTTCACAAGACACAAGATGTACCCTAGGAAACCCAATACATGAAAAACACAGTTGGAAGGTGAGATCTGCTACAAAATCTTTTACTTCCTCTATTCTGCTTCAATATCTCACTCTCAATGCTTTGTTCTCTGACAGAACAATGCTCAATACAATAATATTAGAACCCCTTTCTTTCTTAGTGGTCGAGTATTTAACATTTTCTAATAGTCATCTAGGGTTAGGGTTTTTGCATTCCTCAACCCTCAAACAATGTTAGGATTTTGCACCCTCTAGAATCTTCTTAAAAGTCCACATGTGACTAGCTCCACATGTGTGATTAGTGGAAGTTGATGTGGCATCCACTCGGTATCGTGGTGGTCAATAGGATATGTCAACTTATGGGAGGCATAACTTTTGAATACAAATTCCGAATGAGATTATATTCAAACCATTGAAAAGCTCTCAAAGTGTAGAACAACGTTGAGAAGATGGGATCTTAGCTCACAAAGTTTTGGCCCAAAAAATGGTTGTTTAAGGCCTCAAACAAGTTCCAAAAGGTTTTGGACCCCAAATCACCAAAGTGGGACCTACCCATAAGATGGGCCCTATAAGCCAATTCCTCAATTATCTCCACCCAAAAAGTGCTAAAATAAATGACAAATTATATTATGATCCATTCCAAATCTCTTGTTAGATGCCTCTAGGTCTTGGGTCGTTAACATGTTCTTACATGTCTAAGGAAGATAAGCTCTCAACCAATTAGAAGTAATTTTAGGTTGTACTCGATGACCAAAGGCAATTTCAACTTAGATAGTATCTACAAGAAGGTAAGTAGCATGTATTATCATCATTGAGGCCAAACTACCGAGGTCATGTGCCTTCAAGTATCATCTAGCCTTAGTCCAATTCATGAGACCAGATACTACCCCCAATTGTAGTTTAACCTCTTGCCTAGGAGCATCCACTTATTAACTGACTCTTATGTTATTATAGCAAAGATAATATTTTAAGATTCATCTTAAGTTGAAATTTATTAAGCACTTAGAGGAAACAAAACTAACTTGATATCTAAATCTCTCGCACTTAGAAGATCTTGAGTTAAGGTGGATTTATGATGGTGTTTATATGTGCATGTGTGTATGTGTGTGTTTGGTATTGTTTTCTTCTAATTATAAAATAAAATTATAAGCATAGATGTAACACATTTCAAGGTTGTTATCTTTTAAATTCTTTAAATTTTATATTGGGTCAACTTATGCCACGCGTGAATGGACTTTACACATCTTCTTCATGTTAGGTTGTAGAGTCTACTTACCTTCCCAATTATCATGTTGCAACAAGATTGTTATAATTGGCTTGCAACATTCATTCTATAGACTCTACTTGAGTATGAACCACCTTATTAATGCAGATGAGTATACAATCATAAAAGCTAAGAACTAGGATCGTAACCATGGCCAGTTTGCTTGTGTTTTCCTTGGTAGCCCTACAAAAAACATACACGCCCTTGGAATTGAACCCTAATGGGATGATATTGCCAAGGATGGAGTTTGATAGTCAATTATCTATCACGAGGAATTTTGGTCATAGAATATACAGTGAAAACATTTATATGCCCATTATCAAAGTTAAGAAATATAGTCAAATATGTTTTATAATATGGTCCAAACCGTCAAATTGATAGGTGAGACCAATTTCCAAATTCCAACACTAGATTTCATCACCTTTACGTGACCAACCAATCAAGTCACCAATGGTGGTTAAGCCTTTTATGTGAGAAATACCCAATAGGCCATCTTCATTTCATCATTATTATATATGTAGAATTATTCACAATACACACACTCAACGTCGATGTCAACACACACAATTTAGAAGATAAGTAATAGCGTGGAATGAAAACCCAACACAAGGATATGCCATTGTAGCAAGATATCCTATATTGTTACTTAAATAACAACCACAAGCCCAAAACGACTCACAAATCATGACACCAATTTTGTATGTGTATGTTTTTATAACAAGGCATCCACCAAGCCATTACAGGTTGGGACTAATCCTTTTAGACCTAACCGAGAATAATGGAGTGGCCAACTCACTATTGAGGTCGTACACTTCTTTGGGATCAAGAAAACTCCATGCCATTGGGCATTTATATTTGGTTCATCACACTTTATTCTTAAACTCATACCCAATGCCCCAAAGGACTAGAGGATGCCCGGCGAAGCACCTTGCCTACAAGCATAAGCCCAACACCAATTGTAATTCGTCAACTTGTGACTTAGTGGTTGGGACAGGGCATCGCCATGCAAAAATATTTAAGTTTAAACCCCTAGTGGGTGTAGAGCCCTTGTCTAGGTGAGGGAAGGTGTTTAACCTCTTGTAGTTGGTTTCCCTTCATCGGAATATGACTTAACTTAAAACATGTGTAACAAGTTAAATTAATTTCAAGGGATGTTAATAAGATACTTTATCCTTCATCTACATATATACACACTCGCTAGAAAAAATGAAGCATTAAAACTTTAGTTTATTTTTAAAAAAGGATGTGTGTGTTTGTGTGTGTGAGAAACAAATTGTGTAGAAAGTGATGTATTTATGTCATAAAATCAATTCTAAAACAAGCATTTTCTAAGTTTATTAGAAAAGCATGGGAAAAGAGTCTTATAAAGGACTCTGAGTGAAAATTTTTATTTTCCATTATGAAAATTGAACTTAGGTGAAAAGGATAACAACATTCCTCACAACCATCCAAGCTACACTCAATTGACATTCTTTATAATATTTAGACATCTCTTTTATAAAAAAATTAATACTTTTATCAATATCCATTAATAATTTTTAAAATTAATAAATAATTTTTTTCATTATACTTTTTAAAGTTAAAAATTACAATGAAAAAAATTATTTAAAAAAAAATTAGCTAAACATTTACCAAGTTTCCGATACCGATACTGATGTACGAAGAGCAAAGCTATAATCATTTGAACTTTGATAATAAAATTAACTTATTTTTAAAACCTATCACTTAACACATATTTTTAATAGTGATCATCATCCATATAAACCTTAAAAAATATAATAATAATCGTGCAGATCTTCAAAGTCGCAATGAAAATACAACAATAAGCGCTGCTATTTCATTTGATGCATTTATCCTTTAATCATCAAAATCCAATTGCTTATGAGTCCGCTCTCAATGAGATTAAGAAAATATTAATTAAATTAATTAAATAAAATGCATTGGTTTAGTTACAAACTTGGAATCAGTCAACTAACTATCCGCTATGCATGCTTTTCTCATGATTGCAAATTTGACTACAGGTTATACATGTTTTTCCCATGATTGGAAATTTGACCAAGGATATACATGTTTTTCCATGATTGGAAATTTGTATAAAGTATTTATCGAGAATTTATAATGGATGGAAAGTTTTTTTTGTTTTGTTTTCAGAGATCAAATTTAAAAGGAAAGGTTGCATTTCAAATTTAATGGATAATTTCATTCTTATCCTTATCCATTGATAAGTTAAGTTGAAATAAATGTTTTTTTTTATATAAAAATTAAAAAAAATAAAATAAAATTTCACTTATAAAATAATTATTTTTATAATTTATTCATGGTAAAAAAATTAAGTCTTAAAATATTATTATTCAAACATAAGTTTTTCATCAACAAATTAAATTCAAATAATTTGGCACAATTTCAATATTTTTTGTTAACTAAGTATATATAATCATGTCCATATTAGTAATTATTATTAAATAAAAGAAAAAAAACTAATAATTTGTGCCTTCCTATTAAATAGTAACATAAAAAACAAGTATGGATGCCCATGTTACTATTAAAGCATGTAGTGACCACTTTAGTAGTTTTTTAAAATTTGAGTAGTAACTTATAAAGAAGAATTTAACATCATATCATACAGTTATTACTTTAGTATTTTATTCACAATTACAAAAAATACTTAGTGGTATCATTTTTTTATAATTATTTATAAAATGTTAAATAAATTTATGTAAAATGAATCTCCTGACAAGATTACACATTTTTATTCAAACACTACTAAAACTAACTCTTCGTCACACATTTCTTTTATAATTATCAAATTAAAAATTGATTCCACATTTCCTTTATACTTATTAAACTAAAAATTGAAAGAAGTTATGAGATGATTCCATACCTAGTAAACTTTAACTAGGTAAAATAAAATACTTTAAGGTTGTTTAGCTTCAGCTTTGCATTTAATAGCTTTAAGAAGATTTGAAATTCAACTACAAGAAGATGTGAGGTTGTTCAATAAGATGGTTACCTTGGAAAAATCACATTCAACTAATCAAATTTTGATGAATCTCTCTTTGCATTATTTTTACAAACATATATTACAATTTACAATGCAAATAAATTAAGAGAAGCTCGAATCAAATCTCGCATCTCTTACTGTGCAAAAAGAAGACACATGATCAATAAGATGGGTATTGTGAAGATGTGTGGCGTGTCACATCACATCAATAAGATGAGCATAGTCACGTCCGATAGATCTACATAAGATGGGTAAGTGCCACATGGTCGATTTGCAGAAGATGGGTACTATGCATAAGAAGATATGTGGTTGATTCTTATAAGATGGGTAAGTATCAATCGCGGGTACTGTGCACAAAAGGACGTTTGATGGATCTCTAGAAGATGGGTAAGTACCAATAGTTCCGAGGAAGCCAAGCACACAGAAATAAGCATTGCTCGTAAATCCAACCGTTGAGAGAATTCACTAGCCAAAATGCAAACATTCTTTTTTGTATTGCTAAGATACAGGGAAAATGACTAATAAAAGAAAAAAGACCCATAAAAACATTGAAAAGTAGAACATCCTAAGAAAATTAATTAAAAAAATATGAAATTAGTTTGACAAGTGATTTTTTATTTTAATTTCATTTGCATGGGAAATAATTTTATGCCCATTAGAATATTACTTGGTTAAAATATTAATAATTATTAATGAGAATGTTTCAAATTTATATTTAAGATATTGTTTTGGAATAAGTTAAAAAGTGGACAAGCTCAATTTTTTTTGTTGATTTTTTTTTTCAAATTCAGTAGATTGATAGGAACTTTGACCATTGAACTCTGTCTTTTGAGGTTTTAGATCATCTTAGAAAGATTTGGATTGTCAAAATTTCAAAAAAATGATTGTATTGAGGTGGAACTTTGCTTCACTGAAAAAAAAATAGATTCACTAGAAAGATTAAGTTTGTCCACCTTTTATCTCACCCCCTTGTTTTATGTTATTGTCTTATCTAATAAAGAGGAACTTATTATTTCATTGATTACCTCTACAAGCACACACTTTCACATGTTTAAAGAGTCTAAGATCCTTTTTAAAACAAGTGTTGCATGGCAGCTTAATCCCTGCCTAGGTAGGTTTGGAAATTGATAAAAATAATGATTTAAAGTCATCCCTGCCTAGGTAGGTTTGGAAATTGATAAAAATAATGATTTAAAGTCATTAATGAACCAAGTGGAGTAATCCATAAGTTTGATATTTGGATAGAATCCCCAAATAAACCTTATTCTATCAATATTGCTCAATATCTTTCATTCTTTTATATATAGTTAAAGATACAAAAAAAAAACTAAGTCATACTCCCTACATACATTGAGAGTCACTTAAAAACCTGAGTGGGATGAGCTGGCCCCAAATAAAAGGATAGTATAATGAATGGCATGAGGTCACTAACCTTCTTAGTACCTGCCTAGGATGAAAGCTTAGATTTACTTGTTCGACAATAATGATGTATTAGAAGTCTCCATGCATGATTTAATTGAAGAATATAATTTCATAAATAAAATATGATAGTGGGCCAAAATATAGTATGATACCAAATAAGATAATAACTATAAAGAAGATATCAAACAAAAAGTAAAATCATATAAATAACAAAAATCATTATTGCAAACTCTATCCAATGTGACAACAATAATAACATGGAGTTTGGAATCGAACCCTAGTAATAAGATGATA